>APFE031258847.1:29889-72744 GCA_000404065.3 Pinus taeda
TGTCCAGTATGAGAGCCTTGCTGGATACCAGGTTGAGCTTGCTGAGTGGAAGGTTGGCCTGGATTACTAGTAGGTTGCGTATGAGAGGTGAAAAAAGGACCACCAGAGGCAAAAGGGTTTCCTTGGAAGGATTGTCCTTGTAGGTTTTGTTGAGGTGGTTTTTCGGGCTGCGCATATGACGCTTGACCACTATGATGAAAGGTGGAACCCCAATCTATTGACAGTGGAACTGAAACCTCTATAGCCGGTTGACCTGTCCAAGTCCCAGGAGGTGGTAGATACTGATTGTATTTTCCTTCAAGTGGGACATTCGATGTAGGATAAAAACCTACGAATAAAGAGGTCGAAGGTTGACTAAAAATAGGGGTCGAAGAAGCCACATATACTGTTGGAGGGGTTGTGACTGAGGTAACAGCTATACCGCGATGTTGTGGAGTCAAAGGATCCGTATTGGAGAAAATGGGTGGTGACCAAATAGAAGTCGGAAAGGGAGATGACAGAACATTACGCAATGCTCTATAGCCAGGAGGTAGTCCCCCAGTAGCAGGAGTTCTACTAATAGGTGTAGATTCCATTGTGGTGGGAATCTCGTCCCCTGGCACATCGGATTCGTCAGTCGTAGTAGGGGATGTGTTTTCCATATCAGAAGGAAATGGTTGTCGAGGAGAAGTGTATTCCCAAAAAGGGATACCGTTTTGAGAATTCCCAAATAGGGTTCGAATAAAATTGGTAATTCTCGTCGCCTGGAGCACGAGAGTTAAGCGGTTGTATACTTGGAACAATAGGAAGAGTTTTACTCACAACCGGTATCTCCGGAGACGATATTGGTAATTCCGCCAGGATGGGACTTCACAAAATCCTAGGGAATCTAACGAAACCAGACCCTACTCAGACTAACGCAAACAAAATTTTAACTGGGTTATATGTTATCGTGGTCAAATAAATTTTAAGACACTGAACTTGACCTTTTCATTTTTTAAGAGCCGAGAAAAGGACAAAAAGATGACTCTAGTCTCCTTCGAATGTTTAATGAGCACGAAGTGACAAGATGCTCACTTACACCTTTTCTTTTAGGGAGTCCGAAAAGGATCAAAAGTGACTGCTCTGGAGAACTAGGCAAGAGGTTTACCAAACAATTCGTAAAACTGCTTATACACCTTGGCAATCAGATGAAAACCAAGGAATTCCCTTACTGCAGTCAATCTTCCCGAATGTTGTGTTCAGTGCATTACGGCTTGTAAGGCGGCAGACTCGACTTCCTATGGATAAAAGTTTGCAAGCCTATAGGGGTCTCCCAATGTATACGCGATGGTACGTGGGAGCATAATTCGTACTGGCACCTATCGTTTCACCGTGGAGGAATCACCCAACCACTCGATGGTAAGCTACCAGGTTTAAAGACGTCGGAACATGTCTCTAACCTAGACCTCTAGAATATTTGCGTTATGTTCCAATGCGTTGTTAGGTTCATTCAGTTTATTTTACAGTTTACCTTCAATTATGTTTCGGTTTTTTGGTCCTACCGTATGTGATCTCTCGAAACTTCCTAAATGAAAACTATATGCCAAAATTATATCATTTCATTCAATGAACTCTATCTACAGGAGAGTTCAGATCTTTACACAAACAAAATGATCAACAAAGATCCTAATGCAGCTAATAACAAGAAATGAAAGTTTTTTCTTTTTCTTTTTAAAAGCAACAAATAACAATAAATGCTAATTAATATAATGCAAAAAGATCTTTTGTTTCTCTTTCTTTTAAGATAGCATAATGCACTTAACAAACCTCAAGAGATATTCACAAGTGTAAACAAACACAATTCACTCAATGGAAATAGAACCAATTCTGAAACATCAAGATGACCTATCAAAGCGAGGAAAAACACAAATACTTTCAATGAACCATGTGATCTAAGTTCAGATGAAGTCAAGCAAAATCCAAACAAGCTAGAAGTGAATCACTCGAAGCATAGAATACCAAACTTTCACAACCACTAGATGAGTGCGGAAAACAACCAAAAAGTTGACTGTATTATCAAACCACAACTTCCCACAGAAGGCTCGACATGCAAAGCCACTAGGTGTTCTAGGGCTAGGATACAAAATCGATAGAAATAAGCAAACAACTGAAGGATAAAAGTAATAACCAGTCAGACAAAGGTCTAACACACTTCCAGAAGCTGCAAAAGATACAAAAAAACAAAAATTCGAGTTTAAGGAGCTTTTAACTAACAAACTGGCAAAATTCACAAAGCTGGCGCGACTGTGAATCTGCAACTTGCGCTATTCAGGAATTGGCGTGAGTTCCTGTTGTGAAACATGCGCCAACTGACGCGACTGTCAAAAGAAAAAACGCGCCAACCGCGTTTGCTAACCCAAAAAATAAACGAGACAAACCAGGGTCGGGCCAACAGTGCTCAGAAGGATCAAACAGCAAATAACAATTTTAAAACTGACCCAGAAAGCTCATTAACTCAGGCAAGCAAGAGAAAACTAACATGCAAGACAAACTCCAAATAGCTTCTCCCCAGTGGAGTCGCCAAATTTTTAAATAGGTAAATCCCCTCTGCGGACAGAGGCGATCCCACTAGCCCAAAATGGGTCTAGCAACAATCAATTCACGCTGCTATGCAAGTTCCTAGTTGTATACTAAAAGGTGGATTACGAAGACCAACCTGAAATCCAACGCAAATGTCGAAGTAGAGTTGACCCTCTGGCTCCCTTGCTTCAGCAGGTCACAATCCTAGCGATCCTCGCGAACGGACACCTGCACATGCAAAGACCGAGACAACTACAAGCATAAAATCCACCAAAGTACAACTATATTTCAGTCAGAAAGGAAATAAATCAAACATCATAATAGGCAATGAGATTGGAATCATAATAGCAGTCGTTTATTAATGAATAATAGGCAGAGAAAGATACAACCAAGGTTCTAACGTTGAACCTATTCTCTGGCTGGGCGAGCAACTATGTATGCCTTGCAATAGACCTTCTCTCTCTCAGGATTCCGGCAGCATAACCTCCCTATGCTTCAAGACTCTTACTATCACTCCAGACAAGCATAATCAAAACTAGCATTACTCCAGAACTCGCTTCTCTAATGCATGAGGACAAACTTTTATAAATGGAGAAGGGAGGAAGATTCAATGCACCAGGACGCCCATTGTGGATCGACATTATCTGTGAAAAGCTACTGAGGATAGATGTCAAGGATAGATGATGACTCTCGACCTCTATCAGATGGATTTTTTTCCTCAAAAGACTTCATGATCTGAAAGGAAAAAACATATGGGTGTGCGTTTGCCAAAAAATCATTACCAAACTTAGTTGGCGCGAGTGTTGTTCTAGGACAGAGCGCCAATGGGCGCGCCCCTTTTTGAGGATCTCAGTGATTGGCGCGGATAAGACACTGTGTACCTGCGCCAATGGAAAAAGGGCACTTTTCAGGGATAATTTGCAGAAGGTGTCTTCAGGGAACATGAAGTACATACTCAGGGGAACATAATGCAAGTGTTTTTAGGCTATGTCACTGCTCACAGGTCCCGGAATGTATCCTCCAATGTACGAAAACAGGGGTAACAGGGACGGTAACCAATGGTGACAAATTACTGTGTAACACTCACTGTTGTAAAAACTCCGCTTTGAAAACATAATAGAGAGGCCACCACTGAAGGCTGGACCAGGAGACGTAGCCCAGGAGTATTGGGTGAACTCCTTATTAAACTTGTTGTGTTTATATGTTTGCCTGTTGTGTTTTCTTTAACTGCTTTAGTGTCTGTGTATTTCACAATCTTATTTATCCGTTGCATAAAATAACATAGACACATCCATGCACATGAGTCTGTAATACCTTATTAATTGTCTTAGATCAATTACGAATCAATGATATAGTGTCAAAGTTTTTATACAAAATGTACAAGGGCTAAGGCCATTTTTTATTCAGGTTCATACTTCAATGCAGGCCCATATAAGTTCTTGCTAATGTAATAAATTACATGCTCCTTATTGTCTGGTCCATCTTGGACTAATACCCCAACAATGGCTACTTCTGATGCAAACATGTACAAGGTATAGTCTTCGTTATGATCAGGGGGGCTAATCAACAATGCTTGAGATAATGTTTCTTTCAACACATTGAATGATTCTTGGGCTTGATCATCCCATTGGAAGGGGATACTTGACAATGGAGGCACAGGAAACCTTGCACGCAAGTGGCATAATCGGGTACAAAGTGGCGTAAGAAGTTGGCCTTACCCTACAAGCTTTGTAATTGCTTTAAGATTTTTGGTGGAGGTACCTCTTTAATGGCTTGGACCTTAAGGGGGTCCACTCTAATCCCTATTTAGAAACGATGAAATCCAAAAGTCTTCCAACGTTGATGAAAAATACACACTTGAGGGGGTTCAAGCGTAGTTTATACTACCAACATCTCTGAAATACTAGGCAAAGGTCCTCTAAATGGTTGGCACATTTTTGGGAATGCATTGTGAGATCATCCAGATATGAAAGGATGATATGAGCTAAGTCATGGAATATGTAGTTCATGGCCCGCTTGAAAGTGGTGCCTATAGAAATTCTCACTGTAGATCACTTGATAATGCAATATACTAAATAAAAATACTTGATCTACTTCTACAAACAAAATTGCGGAAGCTTAATCGATTTTGAGCAAGATCAAATATAACACATATAATAGATGAAGAAGAAACAATCACACATGAACATAAAAAAATACTCTGGGGAAAGACTCAGCTAAAAACCTCGCTATCTATATTATCATACAAGTGGAAATATCTCCAGATTACACAAAGCTTTAGCTCACAAGCTATCCAGCTCTCAATACAATCCCTCAATGTTGCTCATAGACAAAATATACAACACATATGCCTTCCTTCAGTCCTCCAAGCCTCCTATTTCCTTGCGCAATTTCTCCTGAGTCCTCCAGCTATAACCTATGTGATTCTCACCTCACACACAACATTGACCTCTGAAATAACTACGAAATCTTGAAGGAGACAATTCCTTCTGCATGGATGAGTTTCCTTTATAGGAAAATTCATCCAATTGATATTACACTATCCCTTCCTTTAATCTCAACTGGGTCTCTGTCTGAAATGAAATGCATGAGTTATTTATGAGAGAATATTCAGTTATCTGGAGAACACTAGTTGCATGCATGCATGCATTAACTGACTGAACTCACAATTAGTTCCTCCACCTGTTTGGAACTAATTTAACTGGACTTAACTCAGTTAATTGAGCTAACTAATTACAAATCAAATACAACTCATTCTTATCTCCTTAATTAAGGGATAACTTCCTCAATCAAAGGGATAACTGTTGCATGTCTTCACAAATACTTCATGTTTGATTTTCTTCGACTAATTAACTCAAGATGAATTAATTAATTATTTTTTAAACAATTAGTGAGACTAAATTAAAATTTTAATTCTCAATTTTAATTCAAGGACAAATTAAAATTGGAATATATCCCGAAATGCTATTTATAGCAATGTTATTTTTAGCATTTATATTTTTTGCTATTTCCAATAGAGTTGGAGTATATCCTGAAATGCTATTTATAACATTTCTATTTTTATCATTTCTTGTTGCTATTTTCAACACTCCCTCTCAACAAGAAAGGAATTCAACTCGATCCCAATCCTGAACCTTTAGAATGTTCTGCATGCAACACTTCTCCCTAGTGTTGTTGTTCCAGCAACTCCAGAAACAAGAAATATCCAAATCGAATCAAAATGATGCCTCTGTCATCAAAGTCTCTGACTGCTATTACCTCCGTTGACTGAAAACTCTGCACCTCTATGCTCTTTAGTATCTGACTGCTCTAGCCTCTGTCACTTTGATCTCTGACTACATCAATCACACTGATTCCTCCTACTGCATCTGTGTTGTTGCTGGTCCTATCTCCCAGCATGCATCTGCACCGCACCTCCTCTCATCATGTTGCATCGTGCTGCCCACTATTGCATTGCAACTTAGTTACTGAGAAGTAAGTAACTGGTCTCCCAAATGACCTCCTTGTTGGGCTAGAAACACCCTCTGATGCTAAAGCTCCCTCTGCCACTCCATCCACATCTGTGTCTACCCACTCAACCAATCCTGCTACTCCTCATCGGGGCTTCCGTAGCAAGGTCTAATCAAAGAGGTTGGGTACCTCAAGGATCTTGCCTCTATTTTAGCCTTTTTGGGACTATCTCTTCACAGCGCCCCACCTCACACCTCGAGGTATGGCTGCATGTGATCCCTCTGTCCAGTTGGCTTGAAATTTCCCCCTACTGGAGGTCTCTGCATGAGTGGATGCCTCCACTCGGTCTCCTTTTAGCATCTCCAATTGTGGCTGCTCCAAAATTGTCTGAGATTGCTTGTTCTGGGGCTGCATGTTGAGAGGTAATTTAATCTCCCTCTCAACCACCAAGTCTCTAACCTTTTCCTTGTTCCTCAAGGATTTGAATGCATCTTGAACCTCAAGAGCATATAGGTTCTTGGCTAGCATACCAATTTGTTTCATCTGTTCCACCGTCACAAAATTTTATGGAAAAAGAGATGATTTTAAATCAGTGATATCTCCCCCATCTGAACTCTGATTCGGTTCATTTTTTTTTTTGAATTTGGGTATTTTTTCACAAAGAATCCAAATATTCTATTTGTTTTTTAAAAAAATTCACAAAAAATTTCAGATATGCTATGCAAACTCGCGGCCCAAAACTCAAAACTTCGAAATCTCCTCTAGTATATTGTTTTCAGCTCTGATAAACTTTGCTCCGATAAACTTGGCTTTGATACCATGTAGAAATTCTCACTGTAGATCACTTGATAATGCAATATACTAAAGAAAAATACTTGATCTACTTCTACAAACAAACTTGTGGAAGCTTAATCGATTTTGAGCAAGATCAAATAGAACACATATAACAGATGAAGAAGAAACTATCACACATGAACACAGAAGAATACTCTAAGGAAAGCCTCAACTAAAAACCTCACTATCTCTATTATCATACAAGTGGAAATATATCTGGATTACACAAAGCTTTAGCTCACAAGCTATCCAACTCTCAGTACAATTCCTCAATGCTGCTCATAGATAGAATAGACAACACATATGCCTTCCTTCAGTCCTCCAAGCCTCCTATTTCCTTGCGCAGTTTCTCCTGGGTCCTCCAGCTGTAACCTGTGTGATTCTCACCTCACACACAACACTAACATCTGAAATAACTGTGCAATCTTGAAGGAGATAATTCCTTCTACATGGATAAGTTTCCTTTATAAGAAAATTCCTCCAACTGATAGTACAATGTCCCTTCCTTTAATATCAACTCGGTCTCTGTTTGAACTAACATGCATGAGTTATTTATGAGAGAATATTTAGTTATCTGGAGAACACTAGCTGCATGCATTCATGCATTAACTGACTAAACTCACAATTAGTTCCTCCAACTGTTTGGAACTAATTTATCTTGACTTAGCTCAGTTACCTGAGCTAAATAATTACAACTCAAATACAACTTATACTTATCTCCTTAATTAAGGGATAACTTCCTCAATCAAAGGGATAACTGTTGCATGTCTTCATAAAGACTTCATGTTTGATTTTCTCCAACTAATTAACTGAAGATGAATTAATTAATTATTTTTCGAACAATTAGTGAGACTAAATTCAAATTTTAATTCTCAATTTTAATTCAAGGACAAATTAAAATTGGAATATATCCCGAAATGCTGTTTTTAGCATTTCTATTTTTTGCTATTTCCAACAGAGTTGGAGTATATCCTGAAATGCTATTTATATCAATGCTATTTATAACATTTCTATTTTTATCATTTCTTGTTGCTATTTTCAACAGCGCCGACAATTTTAAGACTGGAAGGCATGAATTGGTATGCAAATTTCCCCCAAGTGGAGGTGAAATTCATTATGTACTAATCTGTGTGACGAATCTGAATTTGGTTGTATCCATAGAACCCATCCATCAATGACAAGGCCTCATGGTTGGCGCAAGCATCGATGACTTGATCGATGAATGATGTTGGGTAATTATCTTTAGGGAATGCTTTGTTTAGATCCCTAAAATTAGTACAAACATGAATGGTGCCATGCTTCTTCGTAACGGGTACGGGGTTGGAAACCCAAGACATGTAAGCAATTGGGTAGATAAATCCAACTTTGTGAAATTTATCAATTTCTTGTTTAATTGTTGCTGCCTTTGATGGATGCAATTGAAATTTTTTTTGTCGGATGGGGTGGGCGTCTGACCATGTGTCAATATGATGTTCCACTATGGTGGGACTAAGGCCTGGCATCTCAGAGTAGTCCCACACAAAAATATCTCTATATTCTTGGAATAGGGATGTATATGTGATTTTTTCTTCGGGGGAGCATGCTGCCCCTAGGGAGATTTCTTCAGCTTTTCCAGGTTTGTTTGAAATATTCACCTTTATGGTAGGTCAAATATTGGACATGTTCCTTTCCTAGAATGCATCTGGTGTTGGGATGGGATTTTTGAACCAATCTACTTTTCTTGACGGGAGAAAATATTTTGATTCAATGGCGTAAATGTCGTGGGTTTGTGCACTGTTGGGAACAAACATTTTTTCGGGTAGAAAAAATCACCAATGGTTCATAGCATCTCGAGGATATTCAAGTTTTATCATGGCTTCTAGTGTTGAAAATGGCAACAAGAAATGCTAAAAATAGAAGTGCTAAAAATAGCAGTTTGAGTACCAGTGTTGGATTGGGCAACAGGGAATGAAAAATGGAAGTGCTAAAAATAACATTCTATTTTTAGTAGTTCGGGATGGATTACTATTTTTAGTCAATCCTTGGACTAAAATAGGAAGTAAAATTCGAATTTGAACTTAACAGTTGTTTGAAAATAAATTAATTAATTCACCATGATTTAATTAGTTAAGGAAAATCAAACTTGAAGTCTATGTGAGGACATGCAACAGTTTCTCCTTTGATTGAGGAATTTAACCTTCAGTTAAAGAGATAAGGATGAGTTCTAATTTGTGTAGTAATTAGTTGGCTCAGTTAACTGAGTCAAGTCCAGTTATAATTGATTTAAACAATTTGTTTAAATTAAGTAAGTTCAGTTAGTTATTGCATACTTGCATATAACTGCTGCACTTTAGATAACTGAAGATTCTCTCATGAATAAATCATGCATGTCAGTTCAGATAGAGATCTAGTTGAGATCAGAGAAGCAACAATGTACTATCAGTTGGATGAATATTTTTCCTATAAAGGAAGCTCATCCATGAGAAGGATTTATCTCCTTCAAGACTGCATAGTTGGGTCAGAGGTTGGTGAGTGTGTGAAGAGGCCAATTCACACAAGTGGTTGCACTAGACCCCAATCAGAATTGCGCAAAGAAATAGGAGGCTTGGAGGGTAGACCAGAGGTTAGATAGAGGCCTTTGACTATCTATGAGTAGCAGAGGTATTGCAGAGAGCAGGGTAACTTTTGAGCTGATTCTTTTTGTAATACTGGTTATATTTCCACTTGATGATAATACAAAGTTGGGGTTTCAGGCTGAGGCTTTCCCCTGGTTATATTTTCTGTGTTATGTATGATTGATTTCTCCCTATCAGTTATATGTGTTCTTATTGATGTTGCTCTTGTTCGATTAAGCTTCCGCTAAATTGTTTGTAGAAGTAAATCAAGTGTTTTGCTTTAGTATATTGCATTACCAGGTAATCTACAGGTGAGAATTTCTACATGGTATCAGAGCTAGCTGATTTGTAGAAAAATTCTACATGGTATCAGAGCATAGGTGATCAAAGCAGAGAACAATATACTAGAGGAGATTTCGAAGTTTTGAGTTTTGGGCCGCGAGTTTTCAGAGCAGATTTGAAATTTTTTGTGCAAAATTTTCAGAAACAAATAATAGATTTGGATTCCTTGTGGAAAAATACCCAAATTCAAAAAAAAATATCGGTTGAATCAAAATTGGGATGAGGGAGATATCACTGATTTCAAATCAGCTCTTTTTCCAGAAATTTTCGTGACGACGGGAAAGTGGAAACATATTGGTGTGCTAGCCAAGAACCTGTATGCACTTGAGGTATAAGATGCATGCAAAGCCTTGAGGAGCAAGGCAAAGGTTAGATACTTGGTGGTTGAGATGAAGAGTAAATTACCTCTCAACATGCAGTGCCAGATGAAGTCTCAGATAATTGTGGAGGAGCCACAATTGGTGAAGCAGCTTCAGGAGGTTGTGGAGTAGCCACAACTAGAGAAGCTGAGAGGAGATTGAGTAGAGACATCTACTCATGTAGAGACCTCTAGTAGGGGGGAATTTTGGTCCAGGTGGGCAGAAGGATCACATGCATCCATACCTCCAGGTAGGAGGTGGGCCGATGTGGAGTGATCGTCCCAAAAAGGCTGGAATAAGGGCAGGATCCTTGAGGTACCCAACCTCTTTGATTTGACTTTGCTACAAGAGCCCTGATGAGGAGTAGTAGGACTGACTGATTTGGTAGAGACAGATGTAGATGGAGCGACAGGCAGAGCTACAGTGCAGGAGTCCCAGGAATGTATAGAGCTAGTAGGCTGCAACGATGTGAGAGGCACAAGAGTGTTGCACTAGTGCAGGATATCACAGAGAGGTGTGCAACGACGCGAGATGCATGGAGTGTTGCAGCAGCTCAGAGGTCAAAGAGGGAGCACTTGTCAGCAGCAGGTAGAGCTTCAGCATCAGAGTATGTTTCTAGCCCAACAGAGAGGTCAGTTGGGAGGTTTTTTTGTTCCGAGAGTTGCTGGAGCAACCACACTTGGTATAAGTGTTGCATGCAGAACATTCCAGAGGTACAGGATCATGTTCGAGTTGAATGCCTTTCTTGTTGAGAGGGAATGTTGAAAATGGCAACAAGAAATGCTAAAAATAGAAGTGCTAAAAATAGGACTGCTAAAAATAGCAGTTTGAGTACTAGTGTTGGATTGGGAAACAGGGAATAAAAAATGGAAGTGTTAAAAATAACATTCTATTTTTAGCAGTTCGGGATGGATTCCTATTTTTAGTTAGTCCCTAGACTAAAATAGGAAGTAAAATTCGAATTTGAACTTAATAGCTATTTGAAAATAAATTAATTAATTCACCATGAGTTAATTAGTTAAGGAAAATCAAACTTGAAGTCTATGTGAGGATATGCAACAGTTTCTCCTTTGATTGAGGAATTTAACCTTCAGTGAAAGAGATGAGGATGAGTTCTATTTTGAGTAGTAATTAGTTGGCTCAGTTAACTGAGTCAAGTCCAGTGATAATTGATTTAAACAATTTGTTTAAATTAAGTAAGTTCAATTAGTTAATGCATGCTTGCATATAATTGTTGCACTTCAGATAACTGAAGATTATCTCATGAATAACTCATGCATGTCAGTTCAGACAGAGACCCAGTTGAGATCAGAGAAGGGATAGTGTACTATAAGTTGGATGAATATTTTTCCTATAAAGGAAGCTCATCCATGAGAAGGATTTATCTCCTTTAGGACTGCATAGTTGGATCAGAGGTTGGTGACTGTGTGAAGAGGCCAATTCACACAAGTGGCTACATTGGACTCCAATCAGAATTGCACAAAGAAATAGGAGGCTTGGAGGGCATACCAGAGGTTAGATAGAGGCCTTTGACTATCTATGAGCAGCAGAGGTATTGCAGAGAGAGAAGGATAACTTTTGAGCTGATTCTTTTTGTAATATTGGTTATATTTCCACTTGTATGATAATGCAGAGTTGGGGTTTTAGGTTGAGGCTTTCCCCTGGTTATATCTTCTGTGTTATGTATGATTGATTTCTCCATATCAATTATATGTGTTCTTATTGATGTTGCTCATTTTCGATTAAGCTTCCGCTAAATTGTTTGTAGAAGTAGATAAAGTGTTTTGCTTTAGTATGTTGTATTAACAGGTGACCTATAGGTGGGAATTTCTACATGGTATCAGAGCTAGCTGCTTTGTAGAAAAATTCTACATCAAGAATATCTTTGTTTGAATGAAAAATATTATCCATAATTGACTTGGAGTGCGCTAGGTCTTGAAATTGAGATGTGGTCTTGGTTGTGTTGGTGGATAAGTAAGAATATGGTTCATCGCTTGAGGCTGTAGAATCTAGAGAAGTTGACAAAATTCATATTGGGTGGTTCTACATTGAGTGAGTTGTAACTACCATGGGGGTGGATTTTGTAATCTCGACACCAAAAAATGATGAGTAGACAGTTCGGATCATGGCTCCTACGGATGAGGAAATAAACTGTATTTGGTGTTGTGTTTCGTCAGCATTGGGTGGTGGCTGAATCTCAATTATGGGTGACTGTGACTGTATGGGAGGAAGCTCTTGTGTTCTTGTTGGTGTATAGGGGGTAAGCAAGGCTTCTTCCATAGGATGTTGGTTTTGAATTCTAAGATGTTGAAATGCATGTAACATGGGGCATGCCTCATTGTCATGAGTAGTATCATACATATTCTACATCCATGCCTCATAGTACGGGGTGTTGATGCCTGGATACCATATAGAAAGTCTGAACTGTATTGGTGGTGGTGAGGGGGAAAGAGATGACATGGACCTTGCTTGGTTGCTGGTTGTCATTTCTCTTCAAACACACACAAAATGGACCTGGATGCTTCATTCCTGACGAGTGGCGAATGATGTGGTGGTTTGATCTCTACTCCGAGAAAATCCAAATTCTCAGCGATAAATCGCCACATGAATCCTATCATTGGACGAAATCGAGAAAGATGGGGATAGTTTCACACGTGATGGTTTCTGGCACAAATTTGGCAAGTGTGAAGCCTATACCTTGATATTGTTGGTTGGGTGATGTGGGGAACTATATACAATCGGTTAAATGCCCATAACTCAGGGCATTCGTTGATTAAATGTTATGATGAGTTACACATAGCACAACTAGTTGATGGCTAAGTATGTGTCTAATAAAATTTTCTCCGACCGTGGGTGGAGGTTGATGGACCTATCAAAGGAGAGGAGCAAGAAGCTTCTTTACTTATGACGTAAAAACTATTTTTGGAACCATCCTCTGTGGAGAGTAATGGGGAATTGGATTGGGTGAGTGCTACTAATGCATCTCTGTATCGAGGAACTTCGGGGTAATCATGGGTATAATGCCCGTACTTTGCGTAGATTGCACATGCATGATTGGTGTGTAATGTTTTAAGATACATGGGTGTGTTCTTCTTCTAAATAAGGGTTGGAGTGTTTACAGGCTCTTTTGGGGCATGTAGTAGATATTTGAGCTCTTTTAATTCAGGACACTTATTGGTGGGGTGCCCTATGGTTTCACAAAAAGCCCAGGGATGAGGGATCCTATAAGAGGGAGCCTTTGGGGCTTCCACATTTTTACCCTTTTTTTTTATATGTTGGTTTTGCCTTAGCTGGTGTTGGTACCGACACTGCTTGTGGCATATGTAGTACCTGGGTATGCGATGTATGGGGTTTCTTATTATCCTAAGGAGGAATAGGGACTACCCTTGTTGTAGTGTAACCTGTGCTAGCTAGCGTGGCCCTAGGGGCGAAATACCAGGCTGGTATTCTGAGGGCTATGTCATGCAACATGAGTGTTGTGATGACTTGGTGTGTGACAAAACTTGGTGGTGGATATAAGAAGGGTGCATTGGTGATAGAGTTAGGTAAGAGATTTGGATTGGTAACAACATTGTTGTTATCATCCAAAATTGGTTCTTACTTCTGGGTGTTGTTTGATGAATTCATCATGCACACCAGTGCTCTAGTATTTCGGATAAACCCTTGTCTTACCAGGGGGTCTCCTGGGAATGTTCCTAGGATGTTTGATGGCTTAAACTGGCCTGGGCTAAGCTCAATGTAAGTAGTGACCACCTCTTGGGAGGAAAATACTAAGGGCAAGAAACCATCTAGTGTGGGTGAAGTTTCCTTCTCATAGTATGTGAGTTGATCAATGGCAATGACCTTCCCATTGTGGGGGAACATCCTTGTTTCGAACACCAATGAGGTGAATGTGAGCATTTCTTACATATAGCTTCGACCTAGTAGGATGTTGTAATCCGACTGGGCATTGAGTACTTCAATGTCTATTAAAAAAAAAAATCCAACCAACTTAATTGGCACGATAGGGTATAAACCGGTAGGGGCTAAAGAGCATCCGTCATATTCTTTGAGCGTTATGTCAAAAGGCTTAAGTTTAGGGGATCCTAATTTTTTCCAAACAGATTTGGACTTGATGCATGTGGAAGCCCCTTCGTCGATGATGCAATGATGGATGTTAATATTCTGGACTAAGACAGAGATTTGGAAAATGAAGACTGAGGATAGTCGTGGAGTAGCTTTGTCCAAGTCAAAGACCATGAGGAGCGAATCAGATGGGTCGATTTCACCTAGAGTGGAAAGTAGGGCTTTCTGTTGGGTTGGACACGTTTGCAGGACTTCAAGCGTTGACATAGTTGATAGTGATTGTGCTAAGTCGTCGACTATGTTGTAGCTATGGGTTGCTTTTGAGTTGTGTGATGCACGTCGTAAGGGTCCTTTAACCATTTTCGGCATGAATTCTACAAAAGATCGAGGGATGGTAAATGGCCCATATAAGTATTACCATAGTTGAGGTGGACGGATTGGGCTCGGAGGGAGCTTCATAAATTTGATTCCTTGATTGCAAAAGGACATCTTCCCTTGTCATGAAAATATCGTGATTAGTGGTATTATGGAGGTTCCCTCCAGATGGATGAGTTTGGGGAGCCTGCTGCTGGGTGTTAAAGACTCCCTGATGGGGGAAGGGATCCAACATCACTGCATCTTGTTGACCACCTTGCCACCTACTATCTTGTATCCTTTTGAAGTAAGGAAGTTGAGGACAATGGTAGATATAATGAATGTACTCTCCACAGATAGTGCATGCATGATTAGTCCGCAGATTAGTGTTCTTGCCTTGTTTATGTGTGTTATTGCTAGTGGTACCTTGGTTTTGGTTCTGGTTGGGGTTATCCCTTCCTGGTGCCCTTGGTGGTTGTTGCTGATTGCTACCCCCCCCGCCCCCGCTTGGGTTCTCGCTTTGGCTTTCTTTTTTATTTTGTCTTAGCAGTGTTAGAAAGATTAATTGAATTCATTTGTTACTTCGGTTGTTGTTGTGAAGTGAAAGAAGGTTGCACTAGATTCACCCGTGCATTATTCTGTGTTAGTGGGATGTTCGGTTGTTGTGATCAGAAGGAGAGTATTGGTTTCCTTATCCCTAGTTAATGTACCGACTCGGGGGAGCATACGTCTTGTCCGTACTCCAAGAGGAGTATTGGTTTCCCTTAGGGGGAAGATACGAGCCTCCTTGCGGGGGCTAGTATTGGTTAACCCTGTTGACTATATTCTGCATAGGTGCAGGTTGACCATTATAGTACCCTGAATGTTGCAATGGTGGTGCATTATAGGTAGCATCATATGCTTGGCCATTAAACGAATACCCAGGGTTTTGGTAGTTGTTGCTGTGGTGATTTTTGGATAGGGACCCAATTACTATGTCAACACTACTAGATGTGCTTGGGATCTCTTTATAAGTTTGCAGGCATGTGGCATCTGGAAGCACATGATAAATGTACCCAGACGGGTATAGATAAGCTCCAGCTGATGGGCTTTACTAATGTCTTATTCCTTGGTTTGCAGGGATGAATTTTTCATGTCCTTAGAGATTTTAGATATGAGGGATTTGAGGAATATGCCCATAAGGACTTTATCTTCAAACTGGGTTTTGCACAGGCTACGACGTTTTTTCCATTCATGGAGATGATCTGAGATGTGACTAGCGGGTGTTTGTTTGAATTTAGTGAGGAGTTCCAGACCTAAATTGTGGTGGACTGGGAGCTGGAAGAAGGTGAGGAAAGCAGTAGCTAATGAGCTAAAATTCCTATGCGATGCAGAGGGCTAGTCCACATACCATTTCACTGGGGGATCAATTACGGTGCATTGAAATAGTCATAATCTAATAATATCTTATGTGATACTATTAGATGAGCAAACTTTGTAATGTATAAAGGGATCTTGGTGGGCATAGTTGACCAATTTTGGCCATGGGCGATTGGGTCATTGGTTAGCTTTCTTAAATTCGGTAGATTTAGCGAGGCTAAGAATGGGATCTGTGCATTACCTGCCATCGTAAAATGATTTTGGATAGTTATATGCAACAACGTCCTCTCTGGGGATGTCACGAGAGACTTACCTTGATGGGCATCTTCGGGACTATCAAGAGGAGAGGTGTGTGTGCTCCCAAAGGGGGTAGCGTTTGGGGATCCTTTTAGAGTGGTGAAGGGTGTACTTTACCGAGGAGGAGTTATGAGAAAAGATGCACCAATAAAGGAAGACCCAATAATGGTGGTTGAGTGATGTCCTCTCAGCTTAAATAGTGGGAATCCTAGCACACCTCCCGACAATGGGGGGGAGGTTTAAAAATCGTCTAGATCAATAGGGAGCTGTGGGGTCCCCTATCATGTCGATTTAGAGTGTGCACTACTTTGTTTTTAGTGAGGGAATGAGATAAATATCAATGAAATTGAATCATACATAAAACAAAGTGAAAATATAAATGGTTTATTTTCTTTTAATTTAAACTATGTGATCAAGCAAACAAGTAAAAGGGTTTTTTAATTGCGTATGATAAAAAGTCCTACTATCAGGAGGAGAGGTGTGTGTTCTCCCAAATGGGGTAGCATTTAGGGATCCTTCTAGAGTGGTGAAGGGTGTACTTTACCGAGGAGGAGTTCTGAGCAAAGATGCACCAATAAAGGAAGACCCAATAATGGTGGCCGAGTGACGTCCTCTCCACCTAAACAGTGGGAGTCCTAGCACACCTCACGACAATGGGGGGAGGTTTAAAAAACGTCTAGATCGACAGGGAGTCGTGGGGTCCCCTATCATGTCGATTTAGAGTGTGCACTACGTTGTGTTTGGTGAGGGAAGGAGATAAATATCAATGCAATTGGATCACATACATAAAACAAAGTGAAAATATAAATGGTTTATTTTCCTTTAATTTAAACTGTGATAAAGAAAACAAGAAAAAGGGTTTTTCTGTTGCATATGATAAAAGTTCCTATGAATACCTACCGTCCTATCCACTCTGAAAGTAATTGGGCCTTGCAAAGATATCCTTTGATGGGTCTTGGGGCGACATCTTGAAAGAACTGGTGACGTCTTCCAGTAGCCGAAGAATCAACCAAGATAATGGTAATGAGGCTCAAGTGTTGCCTGCACCATCAACTATAGGGAAGTTGTTAATGTCTGCCAGTCCTATCAGTCACCAGTGATCAAATTATGCTCTTTTAAAGTTTTTGTTAGGGTCTTAGGTCAAATTTTTATGGTTTCAAATAGGTTTTCAATAAAAATTTGGTCACTGGTTAATTGTCTAGGTTTATTACTACCCCTTTCAGCCTTCATGGTCAATGGACATTATCATGGTCAGGTCTTTCCTTTTTGAAAGAGTGTCATGGTCATCATTAAGCTCATTCTTCCATGTTGTATCATCATTAGGTCATAGGGTCAAAATCATGAAAATGGGTCATTTCACCATCAAAGTCATCTTTTGAAGGAGTAGTAATAGTGAAAAATCTTCAATAAAGGTTTCTAAAGTGTGCTTTTATCTTCCTCAAGATGTAATATATGCAAAAGAGTTCTGAGGTTGCAGTTCATTAGCAAATCAAATCAGAATGTGAAAGGACATGGTGGGGCCACTACATCACCAAAGGAGAAATCGATTTCCAAGCTATAAAATACCCAAAAGGGATTCTAATTTTCTCATTCCAACTTTATAAGACATCTTTCCGCCAAGAAAAATTAGTTTCACTCTCAGACAAGTGATTCCTTGCCACCATCAGTTCATGCTCAGAAAGATCAAATTTCACTCTCCAAGGGTTTGCTTGGTTTCATAGTTTTTTTGGTGGAATAATTGAGAAAAACCCTAAAAAATAAGCTCAATTACCCTCCCCCACCTTCCATATACCTCCATATACATTTTCCCTCACTCCTATCTCTAAAAATAATCATTTTCCCACAAATCCTAGCCTCGATTATACTTTCCTAGGCTAGGACTGTGTTTTGACATTTTGGACCACTTCCCCTCACTCTTTCCTTGAAATTTCACTTTTCCCCGCTTCCTAACATCAATCCATACCTTCCCCAAGTTTCCTAAAAATTTTAAATGCCCTAACCCCTTCATCTCCCTTAATTTCTAAAACTGCCCAAATCCCTTGTTTTTCCCTACACTAACCCTAATTTCCCTCCCATTGAGCTAAGATTTATTATGGAGTCATATATTACTGAGAATAAGAGGCATAAGGGAGGTCAGATAGGAAATTATGATCCCACTTCATCACATGATATCATATCTTCGCCATTTCTCAAGAAATCATTCCAAGAGACAAATCATTTGCCACATATAGGGACAATCTCACTTGAAAATTTGTTTCTGAAGTAAGGAAGATGAATTTGACAAAAGTGAAAGAGATATTTATCAATAATAGACTAAGGGACAAACAAATCCTCCACTTTATACACATTTATTATGATTTGGGAGAAAATTCCAAAAAACAGGTCAAAAAACCACTTTTTGCCACCTTTTTGGACTAGGTGCTGCACTTTTGGAATAGTTGTGGGAGAATGAGTTTTTCTTGGTCTTGGAGTGTCCATTTTTCTTGCTTGAGGTGTCTAATGACAACTAGACATCCAAATATTTCATTGGTATATTCAGAGCTGAATTTGGAGTAGTGGAAGGCCTTTAAAAACCTCCACAAAGTTGGCACTATGCTTACGTCTGATGGCGCTACGCTTTTGCTTCTTACTCCAAATTTCGAGTTTTCTTCAGTTAAACTTGGTTTTTATGATGTAAATCCTCGTGTTTCGGGTTGAATTAATTTAATGATGGTACATATGTCTTGTTAGATTCATTTTGATGTAGATTCATCATCATTAATGGTGGTTAAAAGTCAAATGTATTAGTTTTTCTATTTTTAGGAGAGTTTGTTAACCTCCCTAGTCATTAGGTCTTGTTGGAGATATTCTTGTGATCAGTTCCTACATTGAGGGATTTGATCCTTGAGAGTGGGAAAAGTTGTTTAACACCTATATGTATCCTTCATTGATTTAAACAAAAGGTTGGACATCAGAGAGTGGAAATCTTGTAGCTTGTACTTCATCATATTTTTACAGGAAATCAAAGGCCAAGTTGCAGCTATTATTCAGGAATTCTTATGGTGTGAGTTTGTGGTATTTTTTTTCTCCTATTAAAAATTTATATGAATGATAAATTAGTTTCCTTTCCATATCTATGCTTTTTAGTGATTTTCCTAAGAGGTATTAAACAAAATTCTTGTAATTAAGCTTTGATTTGTTAGGAATCTCATTTTATATGTTTAGTCTTCTGATAGATGAATTCATGATTCACATGCTCATATTGATTTTATTACCTATTCAACCCTACACTACACCGAACAAATCCTAAGCTATCACAAAAGCATTCCTACCTTGCTCTTTTATATCTCATGCAATTGAACCTTTGAAGACTTGACCTAGTTCCCTGATTTGTACCTCTGATCCAACAAACCCTAAATTTGCAAAACCCTAGTGTTGTAATAACTAGCCTAACATATTTTCCCACTCCAGTCATCATTATTTTCAAGCTCATAGAGAGAGCCCTCTTTGGTTTAGCAAGGCTAGCTGCTAAACCCTAAGTGGTTTGAGGTCACCTTCGTCGATCTCCTTTCTCAGCCTTGGGACATTGTGGAGGATAACAGAAAGATGCCCTAGATTTGGTCACTAAGTACCTTCCTCCCACGTGAGCATTCGAGTCTTTATATTATTGGTAGTTAGTTACCAGTACCAAGCATTAGATGGGTTAGATATCCCCAAAGAGTATGCATGCACTGGACCTAAGTCAAACCCCCTATGAATCGAGTCTCTTCCATGCTCAGGTATTCATTTCCGTGGGATGATTGAAGGATTTTAAGCTCCCTATAAAGTCAACAAATATGTTTCAAATGGTGTAACATGACCATGGTAGCTTATGGGATGCCTACCCCCAATGGTCCCAACCTGAACTATAAATTTTTTGGTGGCCCCTGTGGGGAAATTTAATTGGTTCAAGTTATGGTTGTTTTTAAGGAGTCTTACTTCACTTATGGAGTGATTTTGAAAGCCAAAATATACTAAGTACCCAAATCTCCACAAAACTAGAGGCTTTTTTGAGTACAAAGTGTATGAAGGCTTAGTGGGTGATGCGAGTGAACATACAAATTGTGATCAGATGTGGATATGTGATGATCCTTTTCAATATCCTTGTAATTACTCTAAACGTTTTTTTCACTTACTGGTTCACAGATACCCAGGTCAGTGGGTAGTTGCTACGTCCAAGGTTGTTTAACACTGAGTGGACACCACCCGAAGGGCATCAACACCCCTCGGCCTATTTACTGACCTAACCCCAAGAGCTTTCGGAATTCAACCCTGTGACCTCCCATTGGCGAGGCAGTTGATTTGACCGATTGAGCTAACTCTTAGGGCTTAATTACTCTAAATGTTGATTGTTCCTCGCATGGAAAAAATAATTTTTTTTTGTGGATTATGGGCCACTTACTTTTTTCCTATTAATTGATATGGAGGTTAATGAGGGAGATGAAATTCAAATGTTTTTGAGAAGGTTTTCATATGCAATCCCAGATTCGTCTAAGAGACACAAGGGAAGCAGAGATTACTTACTTTCTCTAGTAACATTTTCTCCTAGTCCCCAAAAAATGCTTTCGTTAGTAGAAAGATTCGTGGATAATGGGCCATTTACTTGCTTCACTAATTAAGCTATGTGATTTTCAGAAATTTTAAGAAAAATAGATTGAAAACATATGTGGATTTTGGCCACTTACTTTTCTCCCTAATTAGGTTATGTGGGTATTTTTCAAATACATAAAAAAACTCTAATTCTTTGACAAATTAAGGTTCATCAAGCAACCATGAGAACTTAAAACAGAATATACTGAATGTAGAGGTGAAGGCAATTCACTAAATGTTGCCAATCACCTGAGAAAATTGAACAATAAAAGGTATTTCTTTCTCTCTGTTTACCGTGCGGTTTTTCAGACACAAACGTGTGCTCACGGTTTTTGTAGAAACAGACACGCGCTCGCATTTGTGAGAGGAAAATGTGTGTGAGCGAGAAATATCAGAATTTTTTTTACTTCCATGTGCTCAGAACAACTCTTAGTGGTCTGTAAAAAATCCAGGGAGGGGAAGAACGCCTTGTAGTATGGTTGTGTAGAGAGGAGGTCCTGCAAAAAGAATCTCTACATTAATGAAAAGCGATCAGTATGGTTACCATTCCTGTTGTTGTTTTTTTGGAGCACAAGTGTACCAAAAGAAACCCCCTTAGTAGTAGATTGTTCCCTATAAAGGATCACATCCAAAATTGGTGTTGTTAGTGGACATACTTGAATAAACAAAACATTGTAAGTAGTGGAAAAAATGCATACATGAACATGAACTAAACAAAGAGGTACATAAACAAAACAATGCTCAAATGGAGAAAAAACATCAATAATATATGGAAAAAACTCCCTTTAATGATTGCTGGTGGTAGAGGTTGAATACAATTAGAATCTCAGACACTTGAAGAGAATTCTTTGAGTTATGGAGCTCAAAAATCCTCAGCAAGGGGCTTTCTTTCCTCAATCTCTTTGAAAGTTTCTCCTCTCTCTCAAAGAAGTGTGAAGACTCTCTAAGGGTGAATTCCTCTTCTCTCACTAAGATGTTGGGTTGCTTAAAAGAAATTTGGCCAACACGCTAGTGCTATCCACTTCCTTGGATTTAACAATGCAATGGTGGTTTGCTCAAACAACAATTTGGCCAACATAACAATGTCTCATGCTTTAGTTCTCCCATGGCTTGTTTATATAGAGTTTTTTTAATCCTTCTACCCCTCTTAGTACATGTATGATAAATACACATGGGTATGACAAGAGGGTTCCATTGAGGGTTGCATATCTCTAAGGCGACTTGAATTCGAATGTACTGGACCGATCTCATGTTAGAGAGTCAGCCCCAAGTGTGCAAAGTGATCTCGGATCGCTGAGTCATTCTCTTCTGCTACCACAAGGCTTTTGGAGGTTATGCCATGCACGCGTGTTTATCGAAGAAATATATGTGTGACCTTAATTTATTTTTCTTTATAAACTTTGGACCTTAGAAGAACTTTGTTTTTTTTTTAAACTTCATAATGTATTCAGTTGGAAAAATGTCTACTTGTGCATTCTGCTGGACACTTTAATTCCTTCTAGATTGTACTAGTAGGTATACAATTTTTCGATGTTAACACCAACAATGACAATCCCTTCCTTCCCCACACAACATAAGGAAGATATTTCCCTTCTCCACTCAACAATGGGCCTTAGGGATCTACTTCACTTTAAAGCTCTTTAGTGTGCACAAAAGGAATCCAGTTTGTTATATATGTTCAAGATCAACCCAACACAATCATATATTGGTTCTAATGCACTCAATGCACAATGATATATAGGGAAATGAGGGTAGTTTCATATCACCCAACTTCAATGATTCTCTACAACCTTCCACCTTTCTTCAGCCTCACATCCTTGTTTTCTTCAACTTTCCTTCCTTGCATACAGGTACCAATGGATGAATGCCCCCACAAAAAATGAGGGTATTGGTGTGTCGCATGAGAACACATATTGTCAATTGGGTTTATCTTAGGTGGTTGAAACTTGAGAGTAATGTTGTTATCCT
Source organism: Pinus taeda (assembly GCA_000404065.3). Taxonomy (NCBI): domain Eukaryota; kingdom Viridiplantae; phylum Streptophyta; class Pinopsida; order Pinales; family Pinaceae; genus Pinus; species Pinus taeda. The sequence goes on from APFE031258847.1 coordinate 52,661, forward strand.
CCCCCACCTAAGTTCAATTCTTGTAAGTGACATGTTGAGCTCTTAGCAAGTATATTATTTCAATGCCTCAAGCCTAGTCATTGGTTGGCCTTCTGCTCTAAATATTGTAGGGTTTACCTTGTACCATCTTTAAAATGAGGGAAAGTGCTTGAGGGTTTTTCCCGAGCATGTAACTTGGAAAAAAAAGGGAACATACAGAGAATCTCTTGGATAAAATGAGTCAATGTGATAGTCAATTATAATTTCTTGATAGAGTGCACAAGAAAAGAAATGGTTTATTCCACAAAATTTGAATTCATATGGAGATGGAGTCTCTTACACTACCCATACTTGTAATCAACCCCCACACTCTCATAACTGAGGAAGATGGATTTTCTCATGAACCATCACCTACATTCAATGATTGGTGATTTGTAACACCCCGTTTTGACTCCAATAATAAATGCATTATGACCTATTATGTATTTCTTAGCTTATTATCTAATTTAAAATGATACAATTGTATTATACGAACATATGGACCTACATATTTGCGGAAGTTACATATAAGTTCATTGTTTATGTCATTAATGATTACTATTTTGTCATTTACTTCCAGGGAGAATTTTAAGAATGGAAACTTATCTTAAAGTTTAGAAACCTTGGCAAATATTACTAGGCCCCAATATGAAAATTGTAAAATGTTTAGTGATACTTTTGTAAAAGTATTCAAATGTATAACAAAGTTATATAGTCTCTATAAATTCTAGTGAATTTTAAAATAAAATAATTTTGTACTATAAAATTTGGGTGAATCATTTTTAAAAACAATGCAAATTGGTGAAACTTTTTTTTGGAAAAGCATGGAAAATTAGACCACCTATAAATATTAGCCCCTAAAATTTTCCTTGTTTACTTCCAACATGTAAATTTAAATGGGATATTGTGGTACATGGATACCATTTTAAATTATATGTTGAAATGAATCAATAAGTAACCTGCACATGAAAAATAAATTGGGTTGTTTAGATTGTCTATTAGTGAGTAACATGGAAATCACATATAGATAGTTATATGGTTATGCATGATATTGTGTCTTGGTAAATTAACCTACATGTTAAATGGAATAAGCCTAGTAGCTAGATAATTTTGATATTAAAGTGACACGGATGTTGTGGATATTGAAAGAGGAATGTTATGTTATGAAGCATTGATTTGTTATTTAAATATTGGTTCAGTACATTGTTATGATATGTGGGCAAGTGAAGGTTTTAAAGGAAGCACAGTTTCCCAAACCGGTAATTCAAATCACACAAGTCTAACAACCACATCAATAGTTTAGTATGGTCCTAATAAGGTGTTACCCTTAGTTATATCAGGAGGGGTGGAGGTATTACTCACCATTTAACCTCCAACATATGGAGTTGTGGGAGGGTGGTTGAAGAAAATATCCCTAGGGACCAGGGTGTGTGCATGGTGACTATCAATTGCATATTAGAGAAAATTAATCAATATAATTGACAATTCTGCTTATGGGTTCCATCTGGGGTTGGGTCAATTAGTTGATGCTCCAACATATTCCAATAAAGGAAAGGATTGGATGTGGACAATAGAACTAGGTTAGGGAGGATGGGTTAATTAGAGTAGTTGAGAATGTTATTGAGAATTATAAATCCCAACGTAGTTCCTTTTGTGTCTCCAACACTTGTTTAATTCATTTATAATGATATTGGAGTAATGTTTAATTCATATTGGATTATTGTGGCCTAATTAATAAGGATGTTTGATGTTTTGTGTAAAGGACTAATGTCTTGCATTCTTATATGGAATGATATAGGAATGACACATTATTTGTAAATTGTTGTGGATATTCCACTATAAAATTTGTCACAACAGATCTATTTAAAAAGACCAACATCTATACTATGAAGGGTTAATTCTTTTAGATTTTAGATTAATTATTATTGATTATGTAGCCCCAAGGGTTAGCTCAGTTGGTCAAAATTAGTGCCTCACCATTCGGGAGGTCACAGGGTCCATTCTGCCTAAAGCCCTTGGGGTTAGGCCTTGCTAGTGGGCCGCGGGGCTAGATTCCCTTCGGGGTCGATCAGCCCAGATTTTTTTGTGGACGTAGCAGCCACCGTTGACCAAGGTGTTCATGAAAAAAAAAAAAAAAAAAAAAATAAAAAAAAAATAAAAAAAAAAATGATTATGTTTGTTTATTCATGCAATAGATAAAATGCAGAAAATAAAGAATAGTGAAATACAAACACACACCAAGATATGCTCTGGGAAATCCTTTCGAGAGAAAACATAGTTGGAGAGTAAGGTTGTTATGTTCTCCTTTGTCTGGAATGGAAATAATGAAAATACAAAGGAGAAGGTACTCTTTATGGGGTTACCTGAGACCCGTGGCCCTTGGGCCACTACAAATTACAAATCACATATGTTCTTCTCTCTCTTTATCCACTCTTAATGAATACTATACTATGGAACAAAAATGCACTCAAATAGAATGGAACACCTTTTCCTCGTAATGGTCCAATTATAACATAACTCAATAGCCAACTAGGGGTTAAGTTTCACTCCTCCAACTCTCTAGAGTTATAAATTTAACCATTTTAGAATCTTATTCATTGTATTCAAGTGGCTAGCCCCTTTTCCATGAATAACAGGGATTGATATGACATCCTCTTGAATTATGGTGGTCAATCATGATAGGTCAACTTATGGGAGGCATAACTTTTGCATTCAAACTCCAATTAACGTCTTTATTGCATTGTTAGAAAGGTATTTACATGTAGAAAAATATAATAAGGTGTTTCACTAAAGCATAAAAGTTTTACCCCCAAACAAATCATTTAATTCCTCAAAGTGACCCCATAAGTTTTTAGACCCCAATTCTCCAAATTGGGTATCATTGATAAATTGCTCTTATAAGTTGATTCCTTCAATTTTTCCACTCTAAAAGCATATAGATGAATGGAAAATATTATAATGCTCTAATTTATATCAATGAATTAGAGATGATATTTGTTATCATCAATCCACACACAAGTTATTTATGTGCCATTTATGCATACATACCTTGCATGCATACACTAGTATCATTTCAAAATATAGTAGTTATTAAAATATTATTATTAATTGTTGATACCTGATGAATATAGTAAAAGATAAAAAATTATGCTAGTGATTTCAACTTCATTTGGATCAATTAAACTTCCATTTCATAATTATGTTGTATTTTATTAAAAGAGGAATAATGTTTCATTTAGAATCTAAAGCCCTTTAAATAAGAGATAGGATTTTGTAATCTTATCCAAAATTGAATATAATTGATATGTTATGCTTAGTAGTGTTGGTTATGTGAGGGAATATTTCATTATGTCTTGAGCTTCCTTGGACTCTTCTTAAGAGACTAGGAAGACAATGGGGGAAAAGGCATAAATGTGAGCTTTAGGAGAATGATAAGGGATTGGATGATTTTTTAAGGGAATGAAAAGGTAGGGGAACAAGATTTTAGACCCTTGAGCTTGTGAAGAGTGCTAGTGGATTCCATATATGGTATTGGCTATTGTTGTGTTTGTTAGAGACACAAATATGAAGGGATCGGAAACCAAGATTTCCTAGAGCTAGAAAATTGGATAAGTTACCAATTGGCCCAGAGGAATAATCTTAGTTTGGTCAATATTTGAATGGTTCAGTAAGTTTCTATGAAATTGGACTACTGTGGGACTAGATTGCTAGATCTAATAATAGTAGGGATATTTTACTAACTCTTGCTTGGATGAAATTGTTTACATTTGATTAAGTTGTTTCAATTAAATCGTTGAATTTAACTTTCACTTGAAGATGTCGTTGATGAAATTTTTAATTAAAGGTAACTAAGAAAAACATAATGAAAACCATGAAAATGTACTTAGAACTTAGATATTAGAAAGAAATAATTTTTTGCACAATAATGAGTTCATTAACTAGATAACCATAGTTAATAACAACATTATCAAGAAGCTTGTCACACATGGTATTAGAGAAACTGTTTGAAATCTACAACCTTAAGGGCCACAATCATGTGTTATTATTGTTATCTGTATAGATATAAATCCATAGTTTCATGCAAAAATGGGCAAATTCAAAACAAAAATTTAAAATTTTGATTGAAAACAAAACCCATTTATTATGAAGGCAAGTTGGTTAAGCCGCATGAAATTCGAAAGAAAAATTATACAATACAAAATTGAAACTAAGTTTCATAATGCATGGTAAAAAAAATTGTAAGCCAAATAATGAAACATCTACATATCCCTATGGAAACCAACTAGAAGCTTTAGAAGAAGCAAGGTAGAAATAAAAATCTAGGAATGTCCATGAAGGGAGAACTTGCTTGCCTATAAAAGACAAAGGAAAGTGATAAACTAATCCAGGTGGATATTGGTGGCCACCTGCCCATTCCACTTGGACCCCCAGTACTATTTCCTTTCAATTTCCTAATTTTTACCACATTTTACTATTTTTGGAAAATTTGCAGGTCCTTAACTTTTGGAGTTTTTTTAAGGCCCTAAACAACATTATTTTGGAAAAAGGGCAAGCCCAAAATTTCAATAGGGTCTGTAGTCGAAACTTGTTTTCCTCGGATAGCTCTTTCTAATGAGGTATTGTACGTTCCAAATGAAGATCGTATGGAAAAGTTACGACCTCGATAAGTTGATGTACCAACTAACCCCAACGAGGCCCAAAAACTTTTGTCGCTTCATCTCCTAGGGTTAGGATTTTGGATCATGTTTAGGGTATTCCATTGTTTCTTGGTGACAAAAATTCCTACAAGCCTCATTTAATACAATTTAGAAGGATGTAGATGTGACATCTCTTCTCAGAGATAAACTACCATTGCCCGAGCTAGTTTGTTTCTCTTATGTATGTAAACAATTTTCAGTGGTTGATATTTATTAATTGAAGTTATGTTTCATTATATCTTTGTGTTCAGTTTGAATCTGTATTTCATTTCATTCCTTCACAATTTGGATCAGGGGTATCATAGTGGTCTACTCTTTCTCTGCTTTTCTGTGCATGTCCCCAACGAGTTCGGGGTATAGGATTTGGGACTTGAAATAGTTGAAGCCTAGAAATATCAGCCTCACTAACCCCGATGGCCTCCTATGGTGGAAGAAAATAAAGATGAGGGAATAGGAGATCCTTTAGAAATGTTTCTCGAAGAATCCCTCGAGCGACAAAGGAATGAGATGATGGACAATTTTTCCTAGATCATTTTGCGAGTATTAGTGAGCGGATCACTTCATCTAGTAGTCACTTTAGAGGAGCCACCCCCTTTAAGGTACATGACAACTTTGGCATTCTTATATTTGAAGGTCAAATAGACGTATATGCCCTATATAGATGGTTAAATATGTTGGAAGGATACTTTTCAGTCCATAATTTTTATGATAGGGAAAGTATTACTTTTGCACTCCTCAAAGTTTCCCCCCATGTCAAGGACTACTAGGGAAACTTACTGTGAGCAGAAGGATGAGGAGGAACCCTTACTATTTTCAGCCACACCCTCTTGGAATTATTTTTGAGATGCCATCAAGAATCAATATTACCCTGTCAGAAGTTATGAAGATAAGTATATAAAGTGAACCACACTACGGCAGGGAAGGGACCAAGATGTACCAGGTTTCACAAACATTTTCCATACCCTACAGACGAAGTTGGGTATCAAGTATTCTGAGCGGCATGTAATACTCAAGTATTGTGGTTTTCTGCACAAATACATCTCGGAAGAAATTGAGCTCCTAGACATCTCCTTGCTTGGCACAACATACTGATATGTTGCGAGGATCAAGCATAAATTTAAATGGAAGAAGTGATACTTTGGATCTGTGAATCTGAAGCAAGGAATAAGCACCTCCAAACCATATAACACAGGATAGAGCCAAGGTGGAGTGATCCAGAACAACCCATCTAAGCCACAAGCAAAGAATAACACCACAAAGATGAAGAAAGATACTGAAAAGTGGTGTGAGTTCCATAAGAGCCCCACCCACAACACACATGAGTGTCACACTAAGCAGTCACTAATGGGACCTAAAAGCTTTAGAGTCATATGCATGTTCCGAATCTAAGAAAAAACAAGGGGAATGATAAGGGGAAGCAAATTATTGATGCAGAAACTAAGTCATCATTGTCACCACCAAGCTCCAAAATATTGAGCCGAAAGATCTAGAGGAGTGGGTGATCTAGGTGGATGTTGGTGGCCACCCACCTATTCCACCTGGACACCCATCACTGTCTGTTGCACAATATTTTTTCACACTTCCTGTACTTCCCTGTGACATACCCCAAAGTGATTGAAACATGACCATCATGCAGTGTATTCATTCATATATGCAGCTCAGATCCTCCCTAAGAAATTGATTGGAAAATGCCTTAAGCTTCCCCTGAAGGAAATAACTCTAAAACCCTAATTTGAGAATAATCAATTTTATTAGACTAAAAACCATGATGGTTTCCTATTGCATTATACTCTACCTGCGATGGCATCGCTTTGTTTACTAGTATACTGGAAATGATCCCAAAAAGGAAATTTTCCCAAAGAGGATGAGAAGCTTCGTGATCTAGAAGCTTCCATAGCGGTGAGCTGGAGGTTGTTTGGCATAGATGAGGTTGAGTTCTCCCAACTTGGCCTCTTGGTATTATCCCTATGAGCTACCTCCTTGATATGAGGGCCTACTCATATCTTTGGAGAGATCCTAACTCCCTTTCCATGCCTATATATTCATCCTCTCCCATTCCCAAATGGTTGGTCTTTGTCTATTTGCACCCTTATGCTAAGATTGTGCCTTTATGCTACTCATTTTGCTTGGAGAAGAAGTTATTGGAAGCTTAGATTGGACTTGGACATTCATTCAAGGAGATCCTATTGACATCAAGGCTTGTTTGCATGCTTCCTCCTTTATTCTATTAATATACAACTGCTGGTTCGTTAGCAACAATGATCTCCATACCATCAAGTGCTATCTACCTCGCACAGAGCAGGGGATCCTTTCAATCCCAAAAATGATCCATCACAACTTAAAACAAGCCAACAATCGTCCTTCATCTCTACATAAAGAGGGTATTTTCATATTAGACATCATCAGATCAGGAATGGTATTAATTGTCAATCCTGGATTATGGTGGACACTTGTGCAGTAATGAGAAATCGAAGCGCGATGGATACCTACACCATTAGGTATTCTCATCACCCAAAAAATTATAAATTGATGCACTGATATGAAAATGAAACTACTTGTATTTGTTGTTCAAGGTATTCATTTCCATTAAATTATATGTGCAAACTGTTATTCATGTCTTGCAATTGAAACAAAGTGTTTTTGGTAAATTTCTGAGTCTTATGTGTGAAGGAGTGTTATTTAATTTTACTGTTTAGCATATCAAATCTAAACAACACATCAAGATAAAATCACATAATATAACATAACAATTGATAGGGCAGTTCACCCCTCCTGGGCTACATCTACCGGGTGCAAGGCCCCCAAATGGGCATGTCCTTACTCTTATTAGATGCTCATATTGGTTATACAGTGATAAGAAAGCCTAAACAGGCAAAATAAGCTGTGGAAATGAGTTTAGAACACAGAAAACAGTCAAGAATGACTTTTGTTTCACCTCCAATGGTTAACCATACCCCAATACAACTCCAACACTCCATAGGCCCTGATGGCTCTCTAAGCTTCTTTGCTAAAAAAGCACCTGAAGATGAGCTCTGATGGCTCTGAAACATGTACCATTGGCTATGGAATGCTTAAAACACCCAAAAAACTCCAAAAGGATCTCCCTAGTGAAACTTATGACCTCCAGAAGTTTTGTCCAGTCTCCCCTAAAGAAACTCCGCTAAAAATGGGTTGACTACTGTTAGGCCGGCCAACTTTGGAAAACTCCACCCAGAATGGCGTGCTCCGCCGAATTTGTCAGAACCATTAGGGGTGACATTAATGGTTAAGGTGGGTAGTGGTCACATGGACCGACTACCCCACCACCGGCGGAACCGTGAAACCAATGGTTATGAAACCGTGGCATTCACCGTTAACGAGACCACCGTCGAGACCTGGGCACATGCAACCGTTCTACCTAATCACGAGTTGGATTAACTGCCAGGGCTAGGTTTGTGGTTTTGAGCCTTGGTTTTATGGATAGGGAGCTGGCCCCCTTTTCGCCCCAACCTAACCTTTGATAAACTTCAAATATGCATTAAGTCCATGTATTGTTAAGCACTGTCAAGTAGGCGGGCCGGTCGGGCCTGTGGGTTGCCGGCCACCCGAACCGGGGTCGATTCCTGTGAAATGAATATAATTTTTCCACAAATGAACCTGCAGACTTGGGGCCATGTGGCAGCCTTTGGGCAGCCTTCGGGCAGGCCACATGGCGTCCATTAATTGGCCCTCATCATACATAGTCAATCTCCTGTCCAACAAATAAATGCCAAGTGTCAACATATGTTTGGCCTGTAGAGAATATTCTATGGAATATTCTCGAAATACTCTTTTTTTTTAATATTTGCCAAAGTCAAAAGTTAGCCCTGGTCAACCTGATTTTTGAAGGAAATTGTAAACTTCAAACTTGAATAGCTTTCACATACAGTGTCGGATTTGAGTGTCGTTTGCAGCTACATGATCATATCAACGAGGCCTATACAGTCATTCTAGTTTCAACCAATTCTAAGCAATTCAAAATTTGAGCATTTTTTCCACTTAGGACATGATCACCTGATCAGGCACCTGCGCTGGTATTTTCATCACTGGGTTAGACATAAGCGACGTGTAAGAATCACCATAAGTAACTCAAGGAGCATCTGTGAAAAGTTTAGCAGAAAGCATCAGATCCATCAGCGGAATTGCTCTACAATCCTTCTCACTCAGCAGTCGGATCATGCCCAACAATGTCGCGTAGCAGAAAGTTCAAGTGCAGACTGCACGTTGAATTTTTATCATAACAACTATACTTAGGGTGAAGGTAACAGTAACACCCTTTTTTCTAGTTTACATACTCAGTATAAAAGTGTCATTAGCTATTGGATTATAAACAATCTCAGTTAAGTCCCGATTCCTGAAAAGCGCCCTACCTGATCTGTATCATTCATCCCCATTCTGCTGCCTTCATAATCATTAGAACCTAAAGCCTCCTCTCCTCCTTGCGAAGATTCCAAATCTCTGATCCTGAGAATACTGAACTCCCTTCCTCCCTGTTTTACAAGCAGATCACTACCTCGCCCTCTAATTGCCATTGGATTTCAAAGTATCCACAACATTGTAGGCTTAACAAGGAATCACTAAAGATACCAAAAATAGTCTAGAACAACGACAAAAGAAGCAGAGATAAAAGAAAAAATTAGTCAAAGCCAAGAGCACATCCTCCAAGCAAAGAAAAAACAGCTGACAGAATAAAACAGAGGGAAAAAATGTCTTGCAACCCGTTGGAGAAAGTAGAGAAGAACGAGAGCTGCCCGACTTGTAGGGCCAACAGATTTATGATTGGCCGTTTCAACCAATCTCTTAAGGATCTAAGAGTCGAGATGAAGATGATCAATGTATATAAGAAAAAAGAAATCGACAATCAAAGAGTTTGAATTAAAGACTTAAAGGATAAACGCAAGCACCTGGAAGAAGTTGTGGAATATATAAAATCATTAAATCAAAGTCAGTAAGGAGAAACCTCCTCTAGGTATAGCAAGAAATGGGGACAATAATAAGAAGAGTCGATGAACCAATTCTGGTGAATTTGATGTAATCTTTTTTTCTATGATATGTAAATTTTGTTTTTTACTTGGGTAGTTTGTTAGGTAATATGCCTTATTAGCTTTCGAAAACTATAGAAACAAGGTTTCATATGTTGAGGTAGGTACTGTGCTCCCATTTTGTGCCTCACTTGAGAACCAGCATCCTCTGGAATGTAAAAGGGCTTAACTCCTTCTTTTCTTTTTTGTAATACAAAAAGTAACCGATCTTGTTAAAATATATATATATATATATATATATACAACTGCTGGTTCATTTTCCACAAATGTGTATGTTTATGTATCATTTTTTTCAACGCTTCCTGATCTGTCAAGTAGGTTACTTTTGAATATGCTATTTGTATTTGCATGCCTTGTTGTTTCTTGATCTCTTATGCATGTGCATAAACTCTGTGAGCAGTACGAACGAGCCCGTGACGCAAGTGATTCAAGGTCTTCAACAAAGGACGACGTGATAACATCAAAATGTGGTAGGTCAACTTCTTCGTCTCTCTTTTCAATTATAACTTAGGAAAGTGTCCAGTAGACTGTCATGTAGATTGCTAGTCCCACTCATTGGGCTAGAGGGATCATCTCTGTCCGCATAGAGGATTTACCTAGACAAAAAAATGGCGACTTTGCTGGGGAAGCTATAACCATTTCCATTCAATCCTTCACCTTGAATTTGTGATGAGTTTGACCAACCGTCAATTTTCTATCTTGTTTGCTTTTCTGTAACTATTTTCACTTGCTGGTGATTGCTTGAGGACATTGATTTTTGTCTGGTCTTGAAGATTTTTTTATTTTTTCTTCATTTTCCTCGCCCATCGTAGGTTTGGGTTGCGATATCATCGCGTATCTTTTAATTACCCTTGCGATTATCACGCTTTCATCATTATTTTTCCTTTAACATGCACGATGATCTTAGAGTATAAGAGAAAATACAATTTTTTCTTCTTGTCCTCGATCTTTTGTCCTTTATCATTGATTTCCCAGAGTGCTTATGGTGTGTTTGTCCTGATTATCATACTTGATCGATTGCAATTGTCTCTTGAATTGGTTTTTGTGTGTTTGAGGCTTGTTTGCTTCTTTAGGGTTTCTAGGATTTCTAGTTCACCCTTCACTCATTGATTGATCTGCTTCTCAGGGATTGATCACTCCTGTTCAAGAGTCTTCTATGTCAGGACCTCTTTTGCAAGTGATTTTGGTTATTTAGTGGGAAATTGTTCTCCTTGGTGTCGAATCATATTGATGCTTCGAAGATCATTTTACTTCCATTGTCAAGCATAGATCACAAATTTTTTTCTTTGGTTGAATTGAAAGAAAGTGCTTGTTATTATTCTTATGTTTCAGAAAGTGAAGGTGTATATCATTTAAGTATTTTCAAGACATTTCTTACATTCAAATCGAAAGTGAAAGAGATTTTCATGATTAGTGAATTGTTTGAATTTCCCTTTACTTTTTGCATTTGTTTTCGTTGATTGAGTTAAAGTGAAAGGAAGATCATTATTGCATATTGAGTGAAAAGGAAAAATATTTTCATTTCTATGGCATTGCATTTGTTAGTAGAATGAAAGATTAGATTTCATTTCTACATATTGCATTGAAGATATTGTATTGATTCTTTTTAGATTGTTTGATGCATTGATTGGTTGTTTCTCTTCCTTTGTTAGAATAGCCTTCATCAAATGAAAAGTTTCATTTTCATCATTTAGTTGCATTCTAGGAAAAAGTGACATCGTTGAGCCCTCAAAACTGAAACTTAATTCAAGATTAACTTAAAATTGATCTCAATTAACCTAAGGAGAATTTGTCACTTAAAGCAATATTTAGAGGTCTAGGCTAGAGACATGTTTCGACGTCTTAAAACATAACAGCCATTGTTAACTACTTGTAGTGTATGCTGGGGGTGAAATCCCATCCCAGTATGGAAGTATATAGAAGGTTCTCCTGTACTTTTGGGTATATAGAGGGCACTTCAGTATGATAAGTATATAGGGACACTCTCATCGAACGATTCTGCATTAGACATCTCTAACACAGATTCGCGCTCCCTGTACCGTCGCGTATATATTGGGATACCCCATTAGGTTTCTATCATTTAGCCATAGGTAACTGGGTCAGTCACCATGTAAACGTGATACACAGAACACAACATTCGGGGAGATTGGCCACCGCACGTTAAGTCCTTGGTTTCAGCTGGGGTGTATATTGCGGTTCACGGATACTTGGTAAACCCTCTTGCCTAGATTACCCCTTTTTTTTATTTATTTTTGTTAAAGTTCTAAAATCAATTAATTGACCACGGAACAACATCCTTCGTGTAGAAATACTCCTTAGTATATCTTAGGTTGATACCAATGGCAACATTTCTTGAGTCTACCAGTCAAGGAAACCCCTTTGATGGGAATCCTAGTCCTTTTCCTTCTTTTGGAAATGTTGGTGCTCCTTATATGGAAACATTTTCCCTTCCTGGATAGACCATTGGTTTTCTAGTTTGGTTGTTTTTGACCTCGGTGGTTCCGAGTGTCCAAACTGCTTTTCAACCAAGTTCTCGTCCACCTGAACAACATCAGCCTCATGTTGATCCTAAAGTTAACGCCTCAGATTCTTTGCTTATTTCTTCACCTAATTATTACTCTTTGCCTAGTGAAAGTCTAGATTCTAGTAACCATAAATCTAAGAAGAAGAAGAGGACAAAGAAGAAGAAGCAAAATAAGCAAGGGGGAAACCAAGTAGTCGTTGCTACAGATGCAACTGATGTAGATAAATCTTCCAACCAGCCCTAGAAAGTAAAATTCCCTTGCATGTTATGTAAGGGTGATCACCTTCTTCGGAATTGTCTTGGTATTCCCAAGGTCTTATAAGTGTGGTGTACATGTTCACATAGACCTTTGTCATTAACCTTTGGCAATCATGCTGGTGATAAACCTTCAACTAGTAACAATAAATCCCATGGGAAAAGGGGAAAAGTGAAATTTCCCTGTAAGTTGTGTGAAGGTAATCATCCCCATTCACCTTTGTCCTCTTATGGATGAAGCTTCCAAAGAGTTGGAAAACCTTACAACTTCTCAACCTCATCTTCCGACTAGGTATCGAAATCTTTCCCCTGATACTTCACTAATTGATCCTGTGATTGATCGAAAGTAATCTTTGGTCAACCCCACTCTCTTTGTAAGTGAGTCTAATGAGTCCATTCTCGACCAACCATTGGTTGAGAAAATGGTAGATTGACTCCACCTTCAGTTAACTATACCTTTTAAGTATGGGGGTTTACGCAGTGCATTATATTAGATATCATTTTGGGATTCAACTGCGTTAAGTAAGTCATTCACGTATGACCATTTCCATGAGAGGTAGTCGTAATTGACTAATTTCTCATGATTTTTGAATAGTTCACTTAGCACTCATTACATCGGGTGATGCTCACAGGGGTGAAGAAGTGGGATTGAAACTAGTGAAATGTGGAGAACGAATCACATAACATCAATCATCACTTCCGGGGCTTGCACCCGGTAAGTGGGGTAGCAAGCTAACTATACCTTTCAGGTAGAGAGTGAACCCCATACCGATCATGTTCTTTTTGTTTCTTAAGTTCAAATGAACTAGAGGAAAATCCTCCCGTTCCCGAGGTGCATGAGAGCAGTTCTCCTGTTTGCATAGAGAAAGAGGGTAGCTCTCACCTTCCTATGACACCCCCTCCAAGTAGTTTGATCACTTCTTTTGATTGCAGTCGAATAGCAGGATATCGTCTTCCGTCTTATGTGCCTTTCCAGATTATAGTACAGGCTTACCATATGGCCGTACCTAGCACAATTATAGACAAGGGTGCATTTGTTAGAATTCTATCCTCAAATGCTTAGCAAGCTTTAGGTTCTCCTCATCTTGTCCCCATCACCTAGAATTTGTTAGCTTTAAACAGAGGAACCAATCAAGCATTAGGGATTCTTCCTAAGTTACCTATTACTTTAGGAGGAATGGTTGTCTATATAGATGTGATGGTTTTCTAAGGCCCGTTAGATTTTAATCTACTCCTTGGTCATGATTATGTTTACGTCATGGGAGCTCTTGTTTCCTCCCTCTTTCGAATGATGTATTTCCTGCATGAAGGAAGCATCGTGATCATTGATTAGCTTACATTCATTGGTCCTAAATCAACTCCCCATTAACCATCATCCCTAAATGATTCTTATGTGCAAGCGGTATAACCCCTACCACAGGTTAATTACGTGGCCACTTGTTCCATGCCCACATCTACTGATGATCTCGTAGGTGATGTAGTACACCATGTACTAGGGGCATTGGAGCTTGATTTTTCATTTGGATCCCTGGACATGTATGCCTTCCAGAGCGTTGTTCTCCCATCTGATGAGAACCTCTTGGAAGCCATGGTTTGTTTTGGTTTGTGATCAAGAGATGGAGTAGAATTCCTTGTCTTATGTCAAGCTCCTTAAAAAATGAAACAAGGGATATGGAACAGAGTTCCCTGTCTTGTGTCAAGCTCCTTAAAAAATGAAACAAGGGATATGGAACAGAGTTCCTTGTCTTGTGTCAATCTCCTTAAAAAATGAAACAAGGACCATGAGGATAGTTCTTTTACTATGTCGACCTCGTTAAAAAATGAAATAAGTTCCCACGAGGATCTAGCTCTTTTAATATGTCAACCTTTTTAAAAAATGAAATAGGTCCCCATGAGCATAGTTCCTTTACTTGTGTCAAGCTCGGTAAAAATTGAAACAAAGTGTCATGAGCATGGTTCTTTTTGTGTGTCAAGCTCGTTAAAAAATGAAAAAAATCCCCTTCCAATTTGAGTCTTTGATTAGATCTTGTAAAATCCCAATCGAGTCTTTCGCTTGATCTCGTAAGTGAACCTTCATTCCATCCACTTAGGTGAATGGAATGAATCTTAAGGGGCATGTACCTTGAATTGAGTCATTATGCTAGGGGCATGAAAACTTATCTCAAGCATAGTTTGTTTTCGTTTCAAGATTGTGTAAAAATGAAACCAAATCCAAGCATAGTTTTTTCTCATGTTTAAAGCTTGTGAAAAAATGAAACCATCTTCAATTATATTCAAGCATAGTTTCCCATGTTTCAAGCTTGTGTAAAAATGAAACCATTCCCATTTTACATCTCGTGATTTCCATTTTTATCAGCTAATTATATCCAAATGAGCCTTGGTTCTTTCATTCCATCGGCACCATATCTTTAGTTGATCATATGTTTTCACTTGGTTGTTTTACTTATGCCTAAGGAACATCTGTGATGAGTGGTCTTGTTAGCCAGCCTCTTAACCATTACACGTTTTGAGCAGTTCCATCATGACCAAAACCAATTGCTATCTTTTTATACCACTCGTTCCTCCAAGTGGAGTCATCTTTAAGCTCTTTTCTGACTCTCTAAATATGAAAACATTGCCGAGTACTTGTCATTTCGAACTCATTAAATTAAATGAATTGACGTCGTATTAGTATACTTTTACTCCTTTTTCGGGCTGGGATTGACTATTTACAAAAATTGGCATAAAAATATTCATACTGTGGGTTCTCCGGTAACTGATTCAAAAGGTACACCTTGGTCGATATGGTTAAGAGGTTCTCTCGAATATTGTTTTCTACATTTTCAGGTTCGAGAAACAAATTACGAAAAGGGACCTGATGAAGTTTTATTTTTCGTCTCTTTTTCAAACTCTCTAAATATGAAAAAGACACCGAGTTACTCTTCTGTCGGACTCATAAAAATTAAACGACAAAGGACTTGTCACCATGATGAGACCGAATTTCTCCTTCTTAGGACATGTAAAACTTTTTAGGATGGATTCATTCGAAGGGTGAATTTATACGATAAGCATATGGTATCCTCTTTAAGCTTGTTAAAAATAAAGAGGTACTTGCTAGAAATAGTGGGGAAAAATGAAAATGAAACATCCTTTGTATAGGCAACATGTCGCTCTTGAACACGATATCTTTTTCTTTCGTGTCGGGTTTGGGAGATCCATTTTTGCTTCTCATCTGAATTTTCCATTTTGTCATCATGACCTTTAGTCTTATGTTGAGTCAAATGCTGCCACACTTTGGAGTCGTGTCACCAATGTTCAAGAGAAGTCCTATCTGTAGTTATTTACTTATACATTGCCTAAACCATTGTTACAAGCTTGGATCTTATTCATTTCATTCCACTTTATTATTCCTTGTTTCATGTCGATGATGGGGGATTCATCATGACCCTCCTTCGATGGGTCACTTCCTGTCGACTTCAGCTCATTATCCAGGAAGATGACTTAGAAACTCCTTTCAATACCTTAGAGCTTGCATGCCTTAATGGCAAATTCTTCGCATCTAAGGACAGGTTTCCATCATTGGCCTTTGATTGGATGATTCCACAAGTGTTCAACTTCAACTTCATTATCATATTCATGGATTGTACTGTCATACCTTGAGAGCCATTGTACTTATTGGTGTTTTCTCTCGTGCCTGTTAACGGTTCACATCATTGGTTGGTAATCATGGGGTTTTCTAGCATGTTCGACTTTGACACATTCATTCACATGTTAGAATTCATACTTTGATTGGGTTGGGATAGAGTGCAAGACCTTGAGTCTTGTTTGATATGACTCAGGCTGCATGGAGTTATGTGTTATTCATGATTGTACACATATTTCCACTATGCGAATGACTGTGATCATACCATGGGACTTTACATTTATGATGATCCTTCTATATTGAATGGTTGCATCCATACCTTGGATCTTAGATTTACAGACAATCTTTTTCATTTGCATGACTATGCGCATGTCATGGATATTTTCGTATAGTCTTTATTATCCAGATGGCTGCATCCATACTGTGGATTCATGTTTTGATATCAAATATGCATATGCATATGTGTCCTTGATTTGTTGGTGTCATGCCCCCAAGCCCACGGTAGTCTTCCAACCGTGCTAGGCGAGGTGCGGCACCACCGAACACTTTCTTTTCACCAATACTTATGTTCGTGGGCTACGCCTAACCACTTATTCCTACTTAGTTTGTGTTTCTCAACCAAGTATTATTTCTTTATCCTTTATACCAATGAACACCCATACACATTCATTGTCAACAGTAATTATAAATGATGAACACAATTGCAGAGTATAAAGGGAAGGGCAACTCCCTGAACAATGAGTCTACCCAACAATATATTATACAACAGTTTACAAAGTTTTACAAGTATACTTGGAAACTCCAAGTTTCATACTTAGCCAAATTTACAATCCAAGGCAAAACTCGGTTGCCTAGCTCGTCGGCACCTCCGCACGGTCGCTGCACGACTTCACCAACGCTTTGTTCACCTTGTCGCACGATCGTGTTGTTTGCCCAACTTGGGTGCGCCTCCAAGTTGCCACACACGGGCGCCTCCAACTGAGAACACCTCCATTCACAATTTCAACACTTCACCAAGTCACCGTGCACACTTGCACGATGGGCATGCGCTCACCTGAGTCACCAAGACACCCGTGCCAAGTCGTCACACAAACCGGGTGCTCACCAACGTTTCACCGTTGGGCGCACTCTCGCACAAACCGGGCGCCACACACCCGTGCACGCCCTCACCCAACCGTCGGGCGCCACACACCCGTGCATGCCCTCACCCAACTACCGGGCGCTCCTGCCCGCGTCCTTCACCCACAACCGAGTCAAGTGAATCTCCTTCGTGCAGCCCTACCCAAGAATGGGAGTATCTCCAACCTGCGCCTCTTCTCCTTAGCTTTGCGCACTAGACCTGCGCCTTACTCCTTTGAGCGAAGATGTTGAGCGATGAATGCTTGTGTGATGATCCTCTAAACGAGTCCATCGCATCTCTTGTTTATACGGGTGGCAGGGCGAGTTGGCTCACCCGGTCGACTCGTCCTCCACGCCTTATGCACCCCTACTTCTCCACAATAACATGTCGGCTTTGTCTCCAAGTATGGGTCGGCCTCCATAATGTTTATTCCATGCTCCCACGCGTATAAGTCCAGCTCGCCCTCCTCATATGCATAACACATCTCTGTCGCATAACCAAAGGAGCTCGCACTTCAACCGAACATTGTTCGTTCAGCTCTACCCGCGTGCGAACACTGTTCCACCCGCGCGCCCTCCATCGGTCGCGGTCGCACATCACCTGGTGGGCAAGTCAAGGACCGCAGGTCCTTACAGCTGGTCTCCTGACAGTGTTCGTTCTCGTCCTTGCAAAAGCTCATAAAGCATCTCAACCATCACTTCCCATTCTGCCTTCATGCTTTAGGGGGCATCTGTTACACAGTGTTTTTTCACACTTCCTAAACTTCCGACATAGTTACCGATCAAACGAGAAAATGACCTAGTACCCGTTTGTTTGAGGTAGCAAAAAATCACTCGATTTTGGAAAGTGGTGATTCAGAATAAACAAATTTTTTTTGAGCATATTTTTGAGACTTTAAATTTTCTTATGTATCAAGTATAAACATTTTTTTTAAATGTTAGTGATTTTCATGCTCATTTTGAAAAGTGTTGATGCAACACCAACACAAATTTTTTTAAAGGACTTATTTTTGACACTTTATTTATTTTTGTGTATCTAGTATGAACATTTTTTTTTTGGTTAATGATTTTCATGCTGATTTTGAAAAGTATTAATGCAACATCAACACAAACTTTTTTAGAGGGCTTATTTTTGACTCTTTAATTTTTTTTATGTATCAAGTATGAACATATAATATAATAATAATATATATATATATATATATATATATACAAAAAGTTAACTCGTAAAAAAACGCTTAAAGAAAAAAAAGATTAAAAATTCAAATATATAAAAATAAAGTAATAAATACACAAAAATAATGTAAAAGAAAACAATTTAAAAAAAAAATAAAAACATACAAAAACACAAAAAATAAAAGTAATAACATAAAATAAAAAATAAACATAGACAAATAATACAAAAATATATAATAAAGACAAAAAAACTATAAAAAATTAAAAAAAACTTTATTGTAAAATTTTAAAAAATGAAAAAAAATAAATTAGGAAATATTTTAAAAAACAAGACACACTAGGAAAAATGAAAATAAAAAAAATAAGAAATAAATATTTTAATGAAAAATAAAATAAAAGAATTAAAAATAAATAATAAAAGTAAATTAAAAAATATTTAATATAAAAAAATAACATTATAATAAAAATATTTAAAAAACAAAAATTAAATTTAAAAACATAAATGAAATCATTTAAAAAAAATTAAAAAATATAAAAAAAACTAAACAAATTTTTTTCTTTTCTTCTCTTCGATTAATTGCTTCCTCCCAGATGGCTATTTAAGATGCGGTTAGCAGTGCCAGACTCAATTATCAGGTTACTCACAGTACAATGATGTTAGTCACCAGGATTTTTGTTATAAAATTACAAATTGTTTTCACTTTTTATTTTTGTTATAAAATTACAAATTATTTTCACTTTTTATTATTGTTATAAAATTACAAATTGTTTTATTATTGTTATAAAATTACAAATTGTTTTCACTTTTTAATATGGTTTTAGTCTAGAATAACAACGCAGAGTATTTCAATCATATCATACATGTTCATGTTGTTCATTGATAATGGGGAAAATCAAAATCATGGAGACGAAAGTCTGGTGCTCACCTCCTTCGGCCTTTTGGGTCTCACACCTAATTTCCTATAGTTTCATCGTGAGTAATTTATATAATTTAATGTAGCGCCAATGCCAATGGGCATTAGGTGTTAGCACTTACCTTCACAGTTCTGTTGGCTCCCATGACCAACTGGACAACATTCTCAGAGAACACCGAAACCAGGCCTTCTGGTCACCCAACAAAACACAGTCTCCCCATCAGCTGCACTGCTTAAATAAATGCACATTATTTTGGCATGCAACAAATAAGGTTGAGGTTCATAATCATAACCTTTTTATGTAATGTTGCGCATGCACTGCTTAAATAAATGCACATTATTTTGGCATGCAACAAATAAGGTTGAGGTTCATAATCATAACCTTTTTATGTAATGTTGCGCACGCATTTTCAAGGATGAGCAAATCAAGGCCTGGAAAAATGTTCTAGTCTCAACAAGGCCAACATCATTTTCATTTTCATGTTTGCAGGGCATTACCTTCACACGGAACCACACTTACCCTTATCTTTGTGCGCCCACTCTCGCTGCCCAACCAGCGCTGGGGTGGCACGCCATTCCATGGGCTTTTTTTCTTTTCTCTCTTTTTTTTTTAAATGATTTGTATTATAACATTTTTTTGTTGTTTTTTTTACGAGTTTTATTTTATATTTTAATTTAGTTATGGGTTTCATTTAAATT
>APFE031258847.1:83114-138704 GCA_000404065.3 Pinus taeda
ATAATGGAAAGGCTGGACAGGTTTTTAATTAATGTTTCATTTCTCTCTTCCTTCTCAGTGGGGTATGCTAGCATCCTTTCCTCTTCAGCCTCTGACCACTATCCTGTAACCCTCACTCTGGAAACCCACTGCCCCCTTGGGCCCATCCCGTTTTAATACAGTCCCCTCTGGAATTGTGTTCCAGCTGTCAAAGAAATTGTTCAAGGAACTTGGAATCAACACGTAGAAGGCTCTCCTGGTTTCATATGGGAAACCAAACAAAGAAGAACCAAGCAGGCTATCAAAGAATGGGCAAAATCTAACTATAAGGAGCTTGAGGAGACCAAAAAGAAAATCAAGAATGAATTAGACAACATCCAAAGAACGATAGAAGAGCATGGCCTCTCTCAGGAGAATAAGGAACAAGAAAGTGTTCTCTATACACAGTTGTGTCATATAAATAGAGAAGAAGAATTAAAATGGCGATTAAAGTCAAGGCAGCTCTGGCTACAAGGTGGCAATAAGAATAAAACCTTTTTTCACAAACAGGCCATGGCACGAAAAATCAGGAACAACGTAAGCTCTATTTTAGATGCTGAGGGCAATCAACAAATCACCCAAGAGGCCATTAGAAAGGTTGCCACAAAACATTATAGAGAACTTCTAACTAAAACAAAAGGAGAAGAGGATTATGCCGATTTTCTTCAATATTTACCCAATGGAATCACCAAGGAAATGAATGACAACCTGAATAAGGAAATTGATGAGGAGGAAATCAGAAGAATGATTTGGAGTCTCCAACCTGATAAGGCTCTTGGCCCTGATGGATTTCCCATTTGCTTCTATAGGGCGTTCTGGGGACTAATCAAAAAGGATTTGACAAAAATGATCAGATGGATCCAGCGAAAGGGTAAAATAGGAGGATATACCGATGCAACTTATTTTGCTCTCATCCCTAAAGAAAACCGACCCACTTCCTTTGCTCGGTTTCGACCCATTTCCCTCTGCAATTCCTCCTACAAGATTCTGTCCAAAATCTTAGCCTCTCGCCTTAAACCCCTCCTCCCCTCTCTGATTTCAGAAAACCAAGGAGGGTTCTTGGCCAACAGACAAATAACTGATTCCATTCTCCTAGTTCAAGAAGCCATTCATTTGAGCCTCACTAGAAAGGAGAAAGGGTTTACCCTCAAGCTTGACCTTGCCAACGCCTTTGACAGAGTTAGGCATTCCTACCTTATAGCTGTCTTAAAAAAGATGGGTTTTGAGTCGCCCTTTATTAGCCTCATCTCTACTTGCATCTCCGGGCCCTGGATTTCCCCTCTGGTTAATGGTAGACCGGGTGAAGCTTTTCAATCCTTTGGGGGTCTCAGACAGGGTTGCCCTCTTTCTCCTTACCTTTTTATTCTTATGGCTGAATCATTTAGTCAAGCTTTGGACTTCAATAGAAGGGTGGCTCTCATCACTGGAATCAAATTTGGGAATGGAGTCAAGAATATCAACCACTCACAGTTTGCCGATGACACTTTGTTAATTGGAGGAGCCTCCACCACTATAGCAAGGAGATTCAAGACTCTTTTAGACAAATTTGAGGTATTCTGGTGGTTTGGTCAACCAGTTGAAAAGCTATATTTATGGATGGAATGCAACAAATGAGGTCATTCACAATATTGCAAATATCTTTGGAGTCCCTTGCAACTATGAGTGGACTCATTTCTCTTACCTGGGCATGCCAGTGAGTCTAGGAACTCTGAAGGCAGAAACTTGGGACATCATCATTGAAAAGGTGAAGCGGAAAGTGTAGCAATGGGGATCTGTTTGGCTCAACCCAGTAGCCTGCCTCATCCTTCTTAAATAAGGTATTTCTTCTCTTCCCCTATATCGTTTCTCTCTATACCAAGCTCCAGCTTCCTTTCATTACAAAATGGAAGTTATCCTCCGCCAATTCCTCTGGCAAGGAGGGAAAAACGATAGAAAGAAATTCAATTTAGTCAATTGGAAATAGATCATTCAATCCCAAGATAGAGGAGGTCTTGGTATTAGATCCCCCAAATTTCTAAACCTAGCCTTTGGAGGGAAGATTTCTTGGAGGCTTATAACTGGTCTTTCTTCCTGGTGGAAAAGGGTATTGGAAATTAAATACTTGAACTTCCCCAGATAGCAATTGTTAGATCTTGATATTCCCAACAGAGACTCATCAAAAATCTGGTGTTTATGTAAAAAAACTATTCCGTTCATGGCGCAGAATATTTCCAAAGTTCCCAAGCGAGGAGCCAGTATTAATATTGGAGCTGATAAAATACTGGGACAACAGCCAATAAATAGTCATGCAGAAACCATTCCTATTCTCACTTTTTTTAATAGTATTGGTATCCATTATTTGGATCAAATCTCTTGCTGGGATCCACTTTCTCATCTTTGGCTTGGGTGGTCCTTTCCTATTATCCCCAATGATCTTAAAGCTAGCCTGTCTACTATGTAATCTCTCCTCCATAGCAAAACTCCCATAAAAAAGAATGAGATGGATGGATTTCGATGGGACCCAATTGGATCAAATTACACTGTCCAAGCAGCCTACCAGCACAGCTGCTATAGCACTTTCCCTATGCCAATATGGAATCACTGGAAAATGGTTTGGAAGTTAGAGGCTCTTCCAAAAATTATTTTTTTTATTTGGACCCTTCTAAAAGGGAAAATCCTAACAACAAAAAATTTACAAAAGAGGGGTATCAATGGTCCCTCTTGCTGCCCCAACTGCTATGCTGCTGAAGAATCTACGCATCACCTCTTTTTCGACTGTCCCTTTGCTATTGATTGTTGAGAAAAATTATCCCCCACTGATAATTTCCCTTCGATTTCCCAGAACTCCATAGGAGATGTGATTCATTATTGGAGAAAGAACTATCCATGGAAAAATAAGAGGAGCAATTTAGTGAATAGGGTCTAGAATACACTCCCCTACACCATGTTATGGAGTATTTGGCTAGCAAGAAACCGGAAAATATTTAAGGACAAGAACTCAACTACAAGAATTATCTGCAATAAGGCAAAGAGTCTCGCTCTTGAAACTATTTCTTTCGAATCTCAAGACAATATCGATGTAACAATGTATAGTGTTGAAGCAAGGAGTTTTATCAGCTATATTCTGGATAAAAATAATAACATTCAAAATGGAAATATAGTTAAAGACCAGCGTAGCCAGGAAACCCACAGATGGAAAATCAAGTTAAAAGAGGAGGATTTTGCAAATTGGTTACAAAATTGCAACAATTACTATCTTTTTTTCGACGGAGCAACAAAGTCAAACCCAGGAATTGCTGGAGCAGGGGGATCGATCTTCAATGCCAATGGGGACTATATCCTCTTCTATGAATGGGGACGAGGGAAAATCTCTAACAACAGGGTAGAAGCGTTGGCCCTATATCAAGGGTTAATCCAGCTCAACAGACTTGGTATAAGAACATCAAAAATCTTTGGAGATTCATCGGTTATTATTACTTTAATGGCTCAAAATAAAGAATCACCTAATGTTCTCCTACAGCAGGTCATTCAGCGTTGTCAACTCTTGCATCAGACAATGGTTACTTTTCATTTTCATCATATCCTTCGCTCGTTCAATAAGCAAGTTGACATGCACGCCAACAAGGCTTGCGACAGGACAATGGGCAGTTTACTTTGCAATGTCGAGGAGACTCAACAACCTTTGCTATGAACCATATCAGTTCAACTTGCAACAAATCTTATAGCTCTGACAGGTGGAAGTGGATTCAGATTTTCCAAACATACAACAAGATCATGATCAACAATGCGATTTGGCTCAAAATCGATTCTCTCATTCCTCTAAATTCAATCAGTAACTCAACCGATTTCTATTTAATTGACCTCACCCTTCTAACTCCTCAGGACAACCTCCTAGAATTCCCGCGCCCTATCCCTGTTCCTCTCGTCATTCTTGTGTATGGCCCTCATCTTCCCCGCCCTTCTATATACTACTCCTTTTTCTTACTCTGTTTATCGCGCTTCCTCTTATCTGTCCCCCTGTTCTATTGATCTGGGCATTCATCCCCGAGACCCTACTCTCCTCTAGCCTCTGATTCTCGTTGGACCTTTGAAGTCCCGATCGTGTCTTTTGCTTCCTCCTCTACCCGAACCCATCTGCAGAACCTCATTGCCTCAGTCTATAGTCTCAACCTCTTCTTTCCAATCTCTACAATGGCATGCAGTGAGGACTGCCTCCACTGTGCAGATCTTCAAGCAGAGCTGGAGGAAATAGGAGCTCAACAGAAGATCTTAGAAAATCAACAGAATATCTTAGATGCAAAAATCGACAATCAGAACCTTATCATCAACGACAAGTATCAAGCGGAAATCAATCTGTTTTTACACAAGGTCTCTTCTTTACATGAGCAGTTTAACCACCTGTCTAACAGGTGCAGCCATGTGGAAGAGTCCATAGAGGTTCTGAAATATATGATGGATAAGCGCAACATTGTTGCCCCAAGCTCCTCAAGCGCCAAGAACTTCGATGTGGATGAAAATATGGAGGAATCTACAGTGCGACACATCAGTCACATTAACATAGATTAGACATGTTTTGCAAATGTCAGTTTTTGTTGTTTCAGTTTGTAAGAGTCTATTTCTCTCTAGACTTTCTCAAAGCCAGAATAGGCAGGATTAAGGAGAAAATTCCTTTTTGTAACTCCTCTGATCTTGGTATACCACGACACTTCATGTACCTCAGGAGTCCAAGCTCCCTCCTTTTTCTTTTCAGATATTAATACAACAACCGACTTTGTAAAAAGAAGAAGGTAAATTTGAAATAAAAATAAAAATAACTCTATGTAAAAATGAAAATTCTACATTTTTATTATTATTATATCAAGAGATATTGTTTTGTCCATTACTGGTTTTTGAGGTCAAGGTTTATAAGAACCCATGGTATTCATGTGGAATATAGTCTATTAAAGGGGGGAATTATACCATCCTAAATCCATCTTCTCATTCTCCCTCTTTCTCTCTCTCTCCCTCAGTTTTGATTCACATTTCACATTAGCCTTAACTGTCGATCTCTTAAGATTTTTCGATCTCTCAAGCTTAGAGAGGGATGGATCTTGCTTCGTGTATATCTAAAGAGAGGTATGCTATGAATTCTTAAAATAGTATACTTGGATTTGCAATATGTAGGATTTTTTTATATAGGGATATCTTAAAGTAGTATACTTGGATTTGCAAAATGTAATATTTTTTTTACATAGGGATATCATTTACTTTTGATTATGGTCTTGCCTATTAAGTGCCCATATTCTGGTTTGATGAGTTTTGATTATGGTTTTGATCAGGTGCAACGCCTATGACCCTTTCCTATTAAGTGTCTAAATTCTAGTTTTGATCAGGTGAAGTGTCTATGAACCTTGTCTATTAAATTCCCATATTCTAGCTATCATTTGGGAGGTTTTTCTTATTGCATATAAGGATGTTGTCTTGTTCTATGAAGTTACCAGTGGTTTTTGAGCTCCAGGTTTATGATAACCCATGGTGTTTCCCATGATATTCATGTGGAATATGGCCTTTTTAAAGGGGGAACTAAACTAGCCTAGATCCATCTTCTCTCTCTTCCTCTTCCTATGCGTGGAAACCATCAGTTTTGATTCTCATTTCCCACTCGCTAGGTTTTGATTCTCAAAAACTAGCCTAGATCCATCTTCTCCCTCTTCCTCTGGGTATCCCTCGAAACCCTCGATTTTGATTCTCATTTCCCACTCACTAGGTTTTGATTCTCATTTCCCATTCACCTTAACTAAGGATGGATCTAGGTTGGTGTGTAGCAAAATGTAAGGTTTTTTTACATAGGCATATAGTTTATTGGATTTGCAAAATGTAAGGTTTTTTGTTTTGTTTTGTTTTGTTTTTTTTTTTTTTTTTTTATAGGGATATGGTTTACTTTTGATTATGGTTTTGATCAAGTGAAGCATCTATGACCCTTGCCTATTAAGTGCCCATATTCTACATATCACTTGGGAAGTTTTCATAGGTTGTTCATGATTGTGAAACCCTATTCTAAAACAAAGACATCTATCCACTTAATTAATATTTTTTTTTTCATTTTAAATAAAAATAAAAATCAATAATATGAAAAATATGAATTATGGGGCTGAAAAAAAGCTAGAAGCACTAGTAGTTGTTGGGAGATTTCATGTTTTCTAATATCATGAGAAAAATGTTTTTTTTGTTGCTTTATATTTTATAGTTTGTGTACAGTAAAATATGGTATATTAACGACTTTATCACTTTCTATCTTAATGGTTAATTTTTATTTTTTTAAATTCATTTAAATTATAATTAATTAACTTGATATAAAAATTATTGATGAGACAATATTATATAAAGGGGAAGTGATTTGATAATTATAATTACAAGTTGTCCAAATTTGTGAGTGAATGATTATCTTCACTTTCAATTTCTGAATTGAGATATAATTAAATTTCTAATGGTTAATTTATTTATTCATCACTCAAACATGATATTTATCCAAAAGGAGGTCACTCACAAAACATAACTATATATATAATTTAATTCCAAAACTAAAGAGGTCATTTCCAAGTTAACAAGGGTTTGTCTCTTATATATATATATATATATATATATATATAATTATATATATATATATATATATATATATATTAACCATCCGATAAATTAAAACATAAATTATTATTTTAATATGACAACTATAATTATTATTTTATATGTGTCCATCCTAAAGTGTTGTTAGATTCTAGCTAGTTCATTTTTTATCATGTTAAGGAAACAATCATAGCACCTAAAGTGAACCTGTATATTCATTTTAAAATTTAAATATTTTGTAATAATTTTTTGTCAATATAGAAAATTTTAAAACTGAAATTCACTAAGCAAAATCATAACAACACTTATCTACTAATCTCTCTCAAAACCACATCTCTCCCTAGACTTTTGTAATTAATATACATTTAAAAAATAAATATTCAAAACTAAAATCTAAATCTCTCCTTAGTTTCAAATGTTATATAAAATCTTTTTTAATTAGTACATATTTAAAAGCTAAATATTCAAAACTTATTTTTATCACACCGAGCTAAGTTTTCCAATGATGGTCTAAAATCCAAAACCCTAGTAGAAAAAAAAGATTCCTTGCCATATGATAGGCTTCTTTGTGCTTAGATTGCTGGGAGGATGATACTAAGATGTAAAAACTGGCAATTCAAAAAATATTGCAAGATAAAGAATAAATAAGTTAATTACATTATAATTTTTTTGAGTTGAATTGCAAGCCGCAACCCTCGAAATTTAACAAAACATTACTTAAATCATGATAAGGCTATTTACTTGCTCGCAAATAGTAAAATCTCATCTTCCTTCTTAGCTCTTGCGAATATATGTAGGGATCTACATTTTAAGGATGTCGCTTTGAAATGTTGAGCATTTTTGCAGGGCAGAAACATCTTCTTTGACTGATGTGAGGGGTTCTCACTTATTTTCGGCTAGGGCTTTGCGTTTTGGGGTTTCATCTTAATATATAAAATTCCAAGGGAGACACGGGCTTATTATCATTGTTTTGCTTGGCGACAAGAGTTTTAAGGCTGATTTCTATTGCAAATATTTATGCGCTATAACCTTTCATGCTGATTTTCACCATGCAGATTTTATTAATATGTTCTTTTAGTATGTAATGTTGGATTTTTTATGCTTTTTAGTACTAAAACGTTTTTGGTTTGGGAATATTGTCGATATAGTTGGGGCATACTTAATGATGGACATGGCTATACCTGTACAATTTATTAAAATAAAAAAATGGGAAAATTCTATCTCCAATACTCATATTTGTTCATCTCCATCTAAAGATAAATAGGATGAGTAAAAAACATTTCACAAAATCCATGCTCTAACATAGCTACTTGGCAACTATTTTACAAACTAATTATATAACAAGATACATAAATAGATCATTCCTAATTTTTCAATAGGCCTCAAAGGAAGTACCAAAACTCAAAGATCAAGGATTGTAATCCCAATACTTTGTTCCATTTAAATTCTTGTTCTCACATTTCTTTCCTAGATTTATTCCCTCTCATGACTGACATAGAGCTTAATGTTTGTTTAGCTACACTTGCATAAGTGAGACTTCTAATGTCTACCTTTGTTACCCCTAGGCTGAGGGAACATCTACCCTCACTATCTCTAATCATTGTTCCTCCCATGGATTATTAATTTGTTGTCTCACCATTTTTCCCTTGTATTTCTTCTCAATTTTTCCATTTTCACCTTTTTTATTTTTTGCACTTATCTTCTTCATGTCAATTTACTAAGGACTTATTGTGGCTCATTTCCCACTCCTCACTCATATATTTATATTCCAATATCTGAGAAATATATTTATATTCCATACGAGTAATATCCATATTTCAGTCCTCGAGGGATTGCTTAGAAAACAAGGCTCATAGTCATTACAAGAAATACTCATTATGAGTCCAACACATTGTCACATGTAGGATTTCTCCCTACCACCTGCGCTAAACCTAATTGAATTTCCACAAGAAATATCTTTATATTCCATATAAGGAATATACTTGTTTTGATTCTTGATGGATTGATTAGCAAGGCTTCAAGCCATTACAAGAAATACTCATTATGAACTTTGTTAGCCCTTTAAAAAGCCTTTATTATTTAGTGAAATATTCACCAAGATCTTACAAGATTTTACAATCCAATGAAATATTCACCATGATTTTACAAGATAATATAATTTGGTGAGAGATTCGCTAAAAAATTATATACACATATTATATTATTGATAAAATTGCCTTCCATTTTTCCTATGTATCATGGGGATTCACCCATTTATTATATATATAAATTTAGGGGGGTTCTTAAAATTTTCCCTGATCACCAGGTGCCTATCAAACCCTCTGATGTGTGCAAGACTACCTTCAAATCGAAGAAGGGCCTTTTTGAATGGTTGCCATGCCTTTTGGGCTGATAAATACCCCCAAAACCTTCATGAGATTGATGGATGACATCTTGCAACCCTTCACCAATGCATTCGTGGTGTTGTATCTAGATAAGATATTGATCTTCAGCCATAGTTGGGAAGATCATCTCCACCATATTTGACAAGTCCTCCAAACCCTGCTTTTGGCATGAGCTAGATTCAATATATGGTGTACATCATTGACGAGTAGGGTGTGCACGTGGCTCCAACCAAGATACAAGTCATTTGAGATTGGCTAGCCCCAACCACTCTAACATAGGTCCGCAAATTTATGGGTCTTGCCAATTTCTACCACAGGTTCATGTTGGGGTTCTCTCATATCACTTGGCCTTTTGTCAAGTCACCAAGTGCGGAGTGAAAGAAAATTTATTTTGGTCTAAAACCCAATAGAAGGCATTTTCCGAGTTGAATCATCGCCTCTGCTCTGCACCAGTGCTCACATTACTAGACTTGTAGCAACCATTTGAGATTGAGATAGATGTATCTGACTATGCTATTGGTGTTGTTCTTACTCAGCAGGGGCATCCAATGGCTTACCATAGTGAGACACTTCTAGACACAGTCTGAAAGTATCCCACCTACGACAAAGAAATCTATTCCAATGTGAAGGCCTGTCATAAATGGAAGCATTACATTCTAGGGAAGGAAACGATCATCCACATAGACCATCGACCCCTACAGTTCATATAGACACAAGGGAAGTTTCAGAATGATCACCTTTAGAATGATCCACATACCTGAAACAGTTCCATTTGAAGATTAAGTACAAGAAGGGGAGCACCAATAATTTTGCAGACTACCTCAGTCGACCACCAGCCATGGCGTTGGTCACTGTGCTCGACCCCTGTGGGCACGAGACTTTGGGGTGGCTGCATATTTACAAGAGCGATCCAGAATTTGACAGCACATACCAGACGCTCCTGGAAGGTAAGAAAGACCCAAATTTTCACCTCAATGATGCATTATTATCCCACCCGGGACACATCTGTGTTCCTTCAAGAGAGCATGCCAAGATGATTTGGGAGGCACACTACAATCAGGTCATTGAACATTTCGGAGTAGAGAAAATAATGGAAATACTATAGAAGTAATTTTATTGGTCGTACCTTCGTCATGATGTTGGGAGGTACATTCGATCCTCAATTATCTGCACTATTGCCAAACCAATATTTAAGAAGGAAGGCCTATATACTCCTCTACCTACTCTACCTACTCCTAGTCGACCTTGGGAATCCATCTCCATGGATTACATGTCGGGCCTTCCTTCTACTAAGCACAACAATTGTTGAAATGTGGCAACAAGAATATTCCAATTTTAATTTGTCCTTAAATTAAAATTGTGCATTAAAACCGAATTTAGTCTCACCAACTACATGGAAATAATTAATTAATTCATTATGGATTAATTATTTGGAGAAATTCAAGTTAGAAGTCTTTCTGAAGTCATGCAAGAGTTATCCCTTAAATTAAGGAGATTATCCCCTAATTAAAGAGATAAGATTGAGTTATATTTGAGTTGTCATTAGTTAACTCAGTTTACTGAGTTAAGTCCAGTTAAATTAGTTCTAAACTGTTTGAGGAACTAATTGTGAGTTATCAGTCAGTTGATGCATGCATGCACTCAACGAGAGTACTCCAGATAATTGAAGATTACCTCATCAAAAACTCATGCATGTCTTTCTGAGAAAGACCCAATTGAGATTAAATTCAAGGACAATGTATTATCAGTTGCATATGTTTTCTCTTATAAACAAAACTCATGCATACAGAAGGATGAATTCCTTGAGGATTGCGCAGTTCTGACAGTGTGTGAGAGCAGTGTTCCACTTGGTGAGGTGAGAATCATACACTAGGAACAACACAAGGAAATAGGAGCTTGGAGAGTAGAGGAGAGGGCTTGTGAGAAGCCAATATTACCTGTGAGCATCTGTGAGGATTTTACTGAGAGCTACCTAGCTGTGAGAGCTAAGGCTTTGTATAATTCCTATGTATTTCCACCTTGTATGATAAAACAAATAGTGGGGTTTTTAGCTGAGGCTTTCCCCAAAGTATTTTCATGTGTATGGATGATTAATTCTTCTTCTTCTAGTTACATTGTTCAGCTTTGATTCAACTCGATCTTTAAGCTTCCACAAATTGATAGTAGAAGTAGGTTATAGTAATTTGCTTTGATTGCCATTGCATTATCGGGTTAATCTACAGTCAGATTTTCTACATAAGTCTCATGGAAAGATTTGTAGAGAATTTGTAGAATTTCTACATGGTATAAGAGCCTATTTTATTGGATCTATGAACCATATACGGAGAAGAGAATTTGAATTTTGAAGTTCGAGGTTGCAGGTGTAAATCGAATTCATATCATACTTCAAGGTTGGCCAATGACAAGGAAAGGGAAGGGGAAGGTTTCCCATTCCAAATCGAATTCTTCTCATGGAGGGAAGAAGGGTGACATGTTTAAAGTGAGATGCTTTAATTGTCACGAGATGGGACATTATGCAACTAATTTCCCATCAAAGAAGTCCAAGAAGGGACCCTCGAAAGGATCGAAAGGTGAGGCATTATCCTCTCAATTCGAGATGGACTTTACCTTGATCGCATGCATGGTGTCATCAATGATGGGTTGTGTTTGGTATCTTGACAGTGGAGCCTCATTCCACATGACCGGTGATAAAAATTTATTCAGTACCTTGGAGGAGAAAGACCTCAAGGTGCGCATGGAGATGTGGGACGATGGAAAGTATAGTGTTTCAAGAGTGGGCACGGTTGTTTTTCAGAGGGAGCATGGAGCTCCTCTCATCTTGACAGATGTGAAGTATGTGCCTGGACTGAAGAGTAATTTGGTGTCAGTCGTGGTGTTGGAAGAAAAAGGCTACAATGTTGCCTTCAGTAGAGGAAAGTTGTTCTTAAGACACATAGCCACGGGTCATACCAAGAGGATAGGGATCTAGGTGAAGAATCTCTTTAAACTAGAGGTAGATGATTGTGCAGCATTGAGTACGAAAGCAGAATTGGTGCAAAGCCAAGACATTGGTGAGTTGTGGCATAGGTGGTTGGGCCATTTGCATCATGGGGCTTTGAAGATAATGCAACAGATATATAAAAGACTTCCCAAAGGTAAACTTGAGCAAGTTGACACATGCAAAGGTTGTACCTTGGGAAAGTACACCAAGTCTTCCTTTCATGATCGAGAGAGTCAAGCAAAGGCTATCTTAGAGTGAGTTCATATTGATGTGTGTGGACCATTCTCGATGGCATCCACCCGAAGCAAAGGTATTATGTGATTTTCATTGATGATTATTCTCATAAATTCTGGATTTATTTCATGCAGAAGAAGGACAAAACCTTCACAAAGTTTTGTGAGTTCAAAGCTTTGATCGAGAAAGAGTCATGGAAGAAGATCAAGGGCCCGAGAAGCGACAACGGTGAATAATATATCTCTCAAGAGTTTAAGGACTTCTGTGTAGCAGAAGGAATTAAACGAGAGTTGATGACACCTCATAACCCACAGTAGAATTGGGTGGCCGAGAGGAAGAACATAACTATTGTAGGGGCAACACGGGCGATGTTGCATGACCAAGGCCTACCACTTCACTTGTGGCCTGAGACATGCAACACAACGGTCTATTTGCAGAATAGAGGCCTACATCACATACTTGGGATAAAGACACCAAAGGAAGCTTTCCTCGGTAAGAGACCAGATGTGGGTCACTTCAGGATCTTTGGCTCATCGGTATATTGCCATGTGATAAAGGATGCATGGAAGAAGCTTGAGTCGACAACAGAGTTGGGAATACTTGTGGAGTACATTGATACACCTCACAACTATCAGGTGTACTTGCCTACCAGTTGGAGGACAGTGGTTCACAGATATCTCAAGTTTGATGAGCAGAAGGCCATGCGAGTTTCCCTTGAGAGGGAGCTCAAACTACAGGCTATGGAGGAACTATTGGTTCCTAAGGAGGAAGAGCCTCAGACTAATGTGGAGAAGTCTCGTGCAGAGGTTCCAGGAGTGGAGACATCCACTCAATCAGAGTCTTCCAGAGATGGACAAAAGCACACAAGAGAAGCTGACAGATTGTTGAAGGATGCGAGAGAGAATGTGGGAGCACCATCTTCTTAGCGCAGACAGAGGAGGTCACCTGAGAGGTACACTGGAAACATGGCCCTTGCT
Organism: Pinus taeda; assembly: GCA_000404065.3. Taxonomy (NCBI): domain Eukaryota; kingdom Viridiplantae; phylum Streptophyta; class Pinopsida; order Pinales; family Pinaceae; genus Pinus; species Pinus taeda. The sequence continues at coordinate 96,290 of APFE031258847.1, forward strand.
GGGGAATGTGTTGAGATTGAGCCATCTTCCTTTGAGGAAGCAGTGCAGCAGCCAATTTGGGTTGATGCTATGGTGGAGGAGTATGACTCCATAGTTTGTAGTAGTGTTTGGGATGTGGTTCTGAGACCAGAGAACAAGCCAGTTGTGAGTTCCCATTGGCTTTACAAGGTAAAACAAGATGCTGATGGTAGTGTGGAGAAGCATAAGGCAAGATTTGTTGCCCGTGGCTTTTCAAAAGTCGAGGGGATTGATTATGGTGAGACTTTTGCACCTGTGGCAAGGTACTCATCTATTAGATCTATGTTGGCACTATCAACACAGATGGGTTGGAAGATATATTAGATGGATGTGAAGACTGTATTCCTCAAAGGCAAGATTGAGGAAGAGGTGTACATAGAGTAGCTGGAAGGTTTTGAGACCTTTGATAATGAGTCGCATGTGTGCCGACTCAAGAGAGCATTATACAGGCTAAAGCAAGCACCTTGTGCTTGGTACACCAAGATAGACAACTACTTCGCCGGGTTGGGCTTCAAAAAGAGTGAAGAGGATGTGAACCTGTACAACATTGTGGTGGAAGGTAAGCTATTGATCATCGTTCTTTATGTTGATGATATCATATTAACTGGTGATGATCAATTGATCGTGTCTTGCAAGGAGGACCTTGCAAGAGAATTTGAGATGAAAGACATGGGTCTCATGCATTACTTCCTTGGCATGGAAGTGTGGCAGAAGAATGGGGAGTTGTTTTTGTCTTAAGGAAAGTATGCCAATGAGATACTCAAGAGATTCCACATGGAGAAGTGCAAGCCTATGCAGACTCCTATAGTAGGTAATAGGAGGAAGGAGGATGCTACTTCAAGAGAAGTAGTGGAGGCTACTGTGTATAGGCAGCTTGTGGGTTCATTGATGTGCTTAGTGAACACATGACCAAATTTGTGCTATGCGGTGAACCAACTGATTCAAGCGATGGTTCAACCTACCAAGATGTTTTGGAAGGTGGCAAAGCATGTATTGAGATACCTCAGAGGCACATCTCAGTACGTATTATGGTACAGACGGACAAAGGGAGTGAAGCTATAGGGCTTCACTGATGCAGATTGGGTAGGGAGTCCATCAAATTGGAAGAGCACATCAGGAGGGATTTTCAACCTTCTTTCAGTGACAGTTTCTTGGTACAGCAGGAAACAAAGGTCGGTTGCACTAAGCTCGACAGAGGCTGAATACATGGATGCAAGTCAGGCAACATGTGAGGCCATCTAGATGCGGAAAATCCTAGTTGTTTGTTTGATCAAAGGATGGATCCAATTGTGATATTTTGTGATAATCAGAGTTGTATTAAACTCTCTGAGAATCCAGTATTTTAGGATAGGTCCAAGCACATCGAAATCTAGTATCATCATCTCAGTGACTGTGTAGCGAGGAGGATCATGTTTTTGCAATATATTTCAACAGAGGAGCAAGATGATGACATTTTGAAAAAGGCATTGTCAAAGTGTAAATTCAAGTTCCATAGAGACAGGATCGAGGTGGCAGATAATCCCTTTCTTGTTGAGAGGGAGTGTTGAAATGTGGCAATAAGAATATTCCAATTTTAATTTGTACTTGAATTAAAATTGTGAATTAAATCCGAATTTAGTCTCACCAACTACTTGGAAATAATTAATTAATTCATTATGGATTAATTAGTTGGAGAAATTCATGTTAGAAGTCTTTCTAAAGTCATGAAAGAGTTATCCCTTAAATTAAGGAGATTATCCCTTAATTAAGGAGATAAGATTGAGTTATATTTGAGTTGTAATTAGTTAACTCAGTTTACTGAGTTAACTCCAGTTAAATTAGTTCTAAACTGTTTGAGGAACTAATTGTGAGTTATCAGTCAGTTGATGCATGCATGCACTCAACTAGTGTACTCTAGATAACTGAAGATTCCCTCATCAAAAACTCATGCATGTCTATTCTGAGAAAGAACCAGTTGAATTAGTTCCAAAGTGTTTGAGGAACTAATTGTGAGTTATCAGTCAGTTGATGCATGCATGCACTCAACTAGTGTACTCCAGATAACTGAAGATTCCCTCATCAAAAACTCATGCATGTCTATTCTGAGAAAGAACCACTTGAGATTAAAGTCAAGGACAGTGTACTATCAGTTGCATATGTTTTCTCTAATAAAGAAAACTCATTCATGCAAAAGGATCAATTCCTTGAGGATTGTGCAGTTCTGATAGTGTGTGAGAGTAGTGTTCCACTTGGTGAGGTGAGATTCATCCACTAGGAATAGTGCAAGGAAATAGGAGCTTGGAGGGCAGAGGAGAAGGCTTGTGAGAAGCCAAGATTTCCTGTGAGCATCTGTGAGGATTGTACTGAGAGCTGGCTATTGTGAGAGCTAAGGATTTGTATAATTCCTATGTATTTCCACCTTGTATGATAATACATATAGTGGGGTTTTTAGCTGAGGCTTTCCCCAAAGTATTTTCATGTGTATGGATGATTGATTCTTCTTCTTCTGGTTATATTATTCAACTTTGATTCATCTCTATCTTTAAGCTTCTGCAAATTGATAGTAGAAGTAGTTTATATTATTTTGCTTTGATTGACATTGCATTATCAGGTTAATCTACAGTCAGATTTTATACATAGGTCTCAAGCGAGATTTGTAGAGAATTTGCAGAATTTCTACAATAATGACTGTGTTTTCATTGTCATCGATAGATGATCTAAGATGACCATTATGAATGCCTACAAGAAGAGTATCACAACAAAGGTCACTGTTAAGCTCTTATTTGAGTGAGTGTGGGTACACTTTGGGATCCCACAGTCCATTGTCTCATATCGGGACAACAAATTCCTAAGTTCATTTTGGTCAAGTCTCTGGTCAGTGTTGGATAAAAAACTTACAAAATCCATGAATTTCCACCCCCAAATTGATGGCCAAACAAAGGCCATCAATAGGATGATTGTACACATTTTGTGCATGTACAACTCGAAGCATCCATACACATGGGATGAAATCCTCCCCTATGTACAACACAGCTACAATAGAGCTCTCCATAACTCAACAAGCCACAACCCCTTTCAGGTAGGGCTGGTATTTTAGACATTATGTCCAATTGATGTGGCCATACCATTTGTAGCCACTCAGGTAAATTCGACTCACATCTAGTCCGAAGCCGATAGGGCTAACGACTTTATTGAGCGCATTCAACAGATCCACTAGCAAGGCCATGATATATTGGACAAAGCCAATGCTAAGTACAAACAACACCATGATCAACATCGGGTGCCACACAAGTTCAGGTGCGCAACAAAGTTTGGCTACATTTTCAAAAGGGCCACCTCACTTGACCCCGCCGCAAGCTTCTCCTGCTCCAATATGGTACATACACCATCACCAAGGATGTAGGGGGCAATTCCTTCGATCTCAGCATTCCACCTTTCCTTGATATGCACCCAGTGTTCAATATAGACTGTCTTCGACCATACTTTCCACCATTGTTGGACACATCTTACATTGTAGAACAACTCACACCAACATAGCTAAAGCCAGACTGCATGGAACAAGCTACAACTGATTAGATCATGGACACAAAGATTAAGAAAACTTGCCAACAAAATATCCAACTATATCGAGTTGTCAAAGCTGACCAACTCCTGCTACCAAGGCATGTGGCTCACTGGGGACCAAGTTCAACAGAAGTTTCCCCATCTCATGGAAGCACGCAACGCAATGGGGACCATTGCTTCCGAAGGGGGGAGGACTAATCCAAATGGATGTTGGTGGCCACCCGCCAATTCCACCTGGATCCCTGCCACTGTCTCTTTCAATTTTTCAATTTGCTTAATTGTAGCACAATTTACTATTTTTGGCAGTTTTTTGGGTCCTGAACTTCCAGAACCATTTTGAGGCACTGAATTTTTTTTTTTGGGAAAACCAAAGAAAATGTGAGTCTTTGACTCATGTTTTCTACTCGAAAGTTTTAGTCCTCAAGTAGATATTTCTAAAGAGGTATTGTGTGCGTCAAACGAAGATCGTATGCCAAAGTTACGACCCCAGGAATTTGATTTGCCAATTTATCCAAACGAGGCCCATAATTTTGGCGCTTCATCTCCTTCGGTTAGGTTTTTGGATGTTTACGGTTTTCTGTTGTTTCTCAATAATAAATAGGACTTTGAGCTTCATTGTAACATAGTTTAGATGCATGTAGCCACTACATCTCTCCTTAGAGCTAAGCTACCATTGCCATAGATAATTTTATTTGCTTTCTGTTTGTAAGCATGTTTCAAAATTTGAAATTAATGAAATGAAGTGTTATTTTTGGTGCATCTCTGTATTTATGGTTATATCTGTATTTGTTGCATTCTTGTTTGGGTTCGAATCAATGGTATAAGAGTGGTCTACTCTTTCTCTTTTTTTCTTTGCATTTCCCCAACGAGGTCGGGATATAAGGAGTTAGGGCTCGAATTGGTCGAACCTTTGCAAGACCAGACTTGCAAATCCCCATGGCCTCCCATGGTGGAAGAGAAGGAATACAAGGGGGGGAGGAGATCCTTTCAAATTCTTGCTCGAAGAAGCCCTCGAGTTATAGAGGAATGTGATGATGGACAACTTTGCCTAGATCCTTCAAAGAATACCCAAAGGTGACGTATCTGCTTCCAACAAATGCTCTGGAAGCACCACATCCTTTAAGGTACAAGTTAAACTTGACATCCACAGATTTGAAGGTCAGATAGATGCATATCTTGTAGATAAATGGTTAAATCTACTAGAAGGATATTTTTCCATTCATGTTTTTTCTAGCCAGAAAAATATTACTTTTGCACTTCTCAAGGCCGCCCCCACATCAAGGAGTGGTGGGAAAGCTATTGTGAGAAGAAGGATGAAAGTACACTCTCACTATTTCCAACTGCACCCACTTGGAATTCATTCCGGGACACCATCAAGGACCAATACTAACCTATTGGGAGCTATGAGGATAAATACATAAATTGGACCACACTGTGGTAGGGAAGGGACCAAGACGTGCCAAAGTTTACCAATGTTTTTCATACCCTTTTCATGAAGTTAGATGTCAAGGATTCTAAGTCACATTTGGCACTCAAGTACTCTAACTACCTCCACAAGTACATCCAGGACGAGATGGAGTTCCTGGACATCTCCTCGCTCGAAATGACATATTGATACACTGTTAAGATTGAGAAAAATTTTAAACAAAAGAAGCACGACTTTGGATCTATGAATCCAAAGAAAGGGAAAGGCACCATTAAACTACAGAGAAAAGGACAAAGCTAAGACGGGGTGACCTAGGATACGCTGTTGAAGCCACACGCAAAGAACAACACCAGAAAGATAAAGAAGGACACAGGAAAATGGTGTGAGTTCCATAAGATCTCCACTCACAACATGAGTGAGTGTTGGGCCAAGCAGACACTGGTGGCTAAGTTGAAGGCTTCCGAATCATACACATGTTTTTACTCTGAGTCAGAACCCGATAAGGGGAATGAAAAAGGGAAGAAGATCATTGATGCAGAGCCCAGTGCCATCATGGTCACCACCAAGATCTAGAAGAATGAGCCTGAAGATCCAGAGGAGGTGGAACACCTCTTCGACTCACATATGTGGATGAAGGGTTCTCCGCTGTAGTTCATTTTCGATAATGGGAGCCAAAAGAACCTCATTTGACTAGAAGTCATCAAGCGGCTGGGCCTATAGACTATAACATATTCACATCCGTACACCATCGGGTGGCTTCACCAAGGACGAGATATTCGCGTTATCCAAGAGTGTCACCTTCCCTACAACATCAAGCCCTTCACTGATGAGGTACTGTGTGATACTGCCCCTCTTGAAGTTTGTGATGTATTATTAGGAAAACCATACTTGTGGAAGTGACATGTTGTATATGAGTCTAGACCTTGCTCTGTGATTATTACTTTGGGAAATAAGTTGTACACGATACTAGAGGTAGCTTCGCCTACCGCCATCTCTTTGATCACCGCAAAGTAATGTAGTAAGATAATTTCACAAACCATGAAAATTGTTTTCCTTATGATCGATCCTTAAGAAAAGGAGAAGATTGTGGCCATGGCTTCCAGGAAGGTCTCCTTCGTACAACAACAGTAGATGGACAAGGTCATGGAGGAGTACAAAGACATTTTCTCCTCACCTATGGGGGTGCTTCTACATTGTCAGGTCAAGCACTCCATCGATTTGATCCCGGGCGCGCTGCTACCCTATGGATTGATCTATCAACACTTTGTTTTGGAAAATGATGAGATCAAGAAGTAGATTCAGGAGTTGTTGCAGAAAGGGAACATCAAGCCAGGATCCTCACCTTGTGGGAGCCTGATTGTATTGGTACAGAAGAGGGATGGGAGTTGGAGACTTTATATTGACTATTGGGCGCTGAACAAGATCATTGTACATAATAGGTACCAAATCCTATGGATTGATGACCTTCTGGACCAGTTCAAGGGGGCCAAATATTTCAATAAGATCGAGTTGAGGTTTAGTTATCACCAGGTGCCTATCAAACCCTCTGATGTGTGGAAGATTGCTTGTAAATCCAAGGAGGGAATTTTTGAATAGTTGGTCATGCCTTTCAGGCTGACAAATCCCCCTGCAACCTTCATGATATTGATGGACAACATCTTGCGACCCTTCACTAATGAATTCGTGGTGGTGTATCTAGATGACATCTTGATCTCCAACCAGAAGAACACCTCCACCATATTTGACAGGTCCTCCAAACCCTGCGACAACACAAGTTGTGTGCCAATTTGGAGAAAAGCACTTTTGTAATGACCCAAGTTCAATATCTGGGGTACATCGTTGATGAGCAGGGTGTACACATGGACCCAATCGAGATACAAGTCATTCAAGATTGGCCAACCCGAACGACTCTGTAGGTTTTTGGGTCTTGCGAATTTCTACTAGAGGTTTGTGTTGGGGTTCTCTCACATCACTTGGCCTTTTAGTCAAGTCACCAAGGGATGAGAGAAAGCAAAGTTCTTATGGTCTGAAACCCAATAGAAGGTATTTGTTGAGTTGAAGTTTCGCCTCTACTCTGCACTAGTTCTCACATTACCAGGTGTACATGAACCATTTGAGATTGAGACATATGCGTTTGATTATGCTATTGGTGCAGTTCTTACTCAATAAGGGCATCCAATGGCTTACCATAGTGAGACACTTTAAGACATAGTCCAAATGTATCCCACCTATGAAAAATAAATGTTTTCCATTGTGCAGGCCCGCTGTCAATGGAAGCATTGCATTATGGGGAAGGAAACAATCATCCACACAGACCACCGACCCTTGTAGTTCATACAGACATATGGGAAGTTACAGAACGATCGCCATTAGAAACGGTCCACATACCTGCAACAGTTACATTTGAACATTAAGTATAAGAAGGAAAACACCAATAATGTTGCAGACTACCTCAGCCAATGACTAGTCATGGCATTGATCACTGTGCTCGACTCTTGTGGGCATGAGACTTCAGGGTGGATGCATCTTAACAATAGTTATCCAGAATTTGACAACACATACCAGACACTCCTGGAAGGTAAGCAAGACCCAAATTTTCACCTCCGGGATGAATTTTTATGCCATCTAGGACACAAGTATGTTCCTTCAAGCGAAAGTGTCAAGATGATTTGGGAGGCGCACTATAGTTGGGTCACTAGACATTTCAGAGTAGAGAAATAATGGAAGTACTACAACAGAATATTTATTGGTCAAACCTTTGTCAAGATGTCAGGAAGTACATTCAATTTTGCATAGTCTGTGCCATTTCCAAAGTAACCATCAAGAAGGGCGACCTATATAATCCTCTGCCTAATCTTAGTCGACCTTGGGAATCCATCTCCATGGATTACATGTCAATCATTCCTTCTATTAAGCATGAAAATGACTAAATTTTCATGGTCGTCGACAGATTCTTTAAGATGGCCATTATGGTGACCTGCAAGAAGAGTATCAAAGTAGAGGCCAATGCTAAGATATTCTTTAAGCAAGTGTGGGTGCACTTTGGGATCCCATAGTCCATTATCTCAGATTGGGACAACATATTCCTAAGTGCATTTTGGTCAAGTCCCTTATTGATGTTGGATAACAAATTGACTAAGTCCACGAATTTCCACCCCCAACTTGATGGCCAAATAGAGGTCGTCAACAGGATGATTATACACATTCTGATCTTGTGCAACTCGAAGCATCCACACACATGGGATGAAATCCTTCCTTATGTCTAGCACAACTACAACATAGCTCTCCATATCTCAACAGGCTGTAGACCTGCTATAGGGATTAATGCACGGGTGTTTGGTGATGTAGAAACCCTCAAGGATCTTCCTGGGATCCTCAGTAGATAGTCAGATTAGCTGCAACTGTCAAAAAGATAAATGCATATCTATGCTTAACAAATGAAGATCAAATCAAGAAGGAATTATTACCTCGAGTCTCAGTGTGGTGTTTCTGGAGAGCGCAATGTAGCTAGGTGGAAGACCCTGACCTAACTCCAGATCAAAACCTACACATAGCAAAGACAAGCGTAATATCCCAACATAAAACCTTGATAAACAATGCATGAACATATAAAGATATCTAGCTGCATATATCTAAGCCACTCATGCTAAGAATGTTGCATAAACATATAAATAAGTTATACTACCAACATCTCAGAGTGAACAACACAATTACAGTTCTATATTGATGTAGAAAGAGTGATTACAACCATCGGTTGTATCAGCATTCCCTTACCCCTCTAGCTCCTCTCTCTCTCTCTCTCTCTCCCTTCTTAACCTCTTCTGATGCCTTAGTCAGAGACTCTGCTCGACAGTCAAATAGGCAATCCTTTCAAATGGTTCGAACCCTTTCACAATGGCCCTAGCCTTGCATATATAACATGTGAGGATAGGGTTGCCAAGTCCTTCATGAGTTCCATTAGGTAAAAGCAGTGATGTTTCCATGCCTTTGTGCTCTTTCCTATTTTCATACTCCATTAGGAATTAGTAATTCCCCCAAATTGGTCAAGTTCTAATGTTTCCCTGCTTTTGTGAGCTGGCATAGGAGAGAATCTTGGGATATTTCTCAGTCAACTCGTTCTCTTGACCCATAGAAACTCATTAGGGTTCACTAACGCTCTTCCTGAGGTAATAGACAAAGTTACGCTAGGCACTAACACACACTTAACCTTGCTAGGAAGCTTTATAAAATAGGTTGCTAGTGTTTAGACAATGTTAGCTTGACAACTGGGCCTGTGAACTTGGTCAGTCCTTCAGTCATCATGTCTTTTTCCTCTGAGCTGATGAGAAGGTCATTTTCCGGTATAACATATGCCCCCTAAAGTGTGAGATCATATCATTGCGATGATGGCTGAAATACTTTATATTTAACTGTCCTTTTCTTTGGAAAAGAGAGAGAGAGGATTAGAGCTTCGGGCAGTACAAGAAACTTGATACAACACATATATAAAAACAACTAAAATCATGTCTTGAGTCGGGAATTCCCACACTCATTAGATATGTTAGAGTGATTTTCTCAATAAAGAGATATGATGATGCTGGCCGCCTATAAGCATACTGCGGAACTTGTGTCATAATAGGATCATTTTGATGAGTTGTCTCCAAAAAACAATAAATGCAACTTGGGAGAGGAAAAAATGCTGAGTGATGTAAGCCTATACCCAAGGTCTTTATTTCTGCTTCACCGCAACAACATAGATCGATATAGAAAAACATAGGCAATGAGGTCAAACATGCATGAAATCATATGATTACCAGTCAATAATGGAGACCATTAACAAATGCAAGGATGGCCACCGATAATGGTGATGGCCTTCAAGATACACAATACAATCTAGCAAGTGTGAATAAGGTTTTTGTCATCGAACACTCGTAGAATCGTTTAACCAGGAGCCAATAATGAAAACCCTTGACCAAACACAAGATGATATGCCATTGATGTCTACAAGTACCAAGGCAATAATGTGTTTCTGGGTCTGTTCCTAGATAGAGTGTTGAAGTCAATAGGAAGAGACCTGTCGAAAGGTAGGAAATAAGGTGTCCTACATCAGTCGACATGAAATAGGACAAGAATGATTGTTTTTTGAGGTATCTTTTGAGCATTGGGACAAAGCGACAAAGGGCATGATGATAGGATATGCTTGATGGTTTGATGGAGGAAACATAAGATAAAGGTTTTCCCTTGAACAATAGAAGGCACAACAACGGTTTTAACCATGCAACACTAGACTCATCAACACCAAAGAGTGTTAGGATACATAGATGCAAGAACACCAGTTTATATAGGCTAAACTCATAGGATGGTAAGATTCATATTGAGAGGCCGTCAAAAGGAAGGTTTATTTGAGGGAGTTCCATGTTCAAGGGAGCGACTGCGACCAAAAAACTCTTTTCACAATACAGAGCACAAAGCAATTGTATTGTCCACTTCCCCATCTGATTAATTTAGTGAGTCTAGATGGGTAAACTCATTGATCTTTTCATGTTTTAAGAGTCTAAAAAGGACTGTAAAAAGAGTGACTCTATGCCCTATCTGATTAGTTTAATGAGTCTAGACAGGAAAACTTGTCGATATTTTCATGTTTTAAGAGTTTGAAAAGGATCGTAAAATGAGCGACTCTATTCCTCATTTGTGTAATTTAATGAGTCCAGACGAGACAACTCGGTGGTATTTTCATATTTCAAGAGTATGAAAATATCGTAAAGAACAACTTCAAGGTGGTCCCTTTGTCATAGTTGTTAACTAGGTGCGATAAAGGTTTAATAGTGTACCCGGAACGATTCCTTTTTTGTAAGTTAATCTACTGAGTCCGGATAAAGAGAAACCTATTCTCAATAGATGTTTTCCTCATTTTGTGATGAGTACAAGGAGACAGAGTAAACTCAATATTCGTCTTGAAATTTTAATGAGTCACGCGATGAAAAACTCAATAGACCTTCATCGAATTTTAACGAGTCAAATCAAGAAAACTTGAGGTATCTTTTTTCAGTTTAGTGAGCGAGGAAAAAGAGGTAAAAGAACTGCTCATTCGTTCTTCGTAGATTTAATGAGCCCAAAGAAGGGAAAAACTCGAGGATTTTTCGGTTTAAGAGCAAGAAATAGTCCCAAAAAAGAAAGCACTCATATCGTTGCCGTAAGTGTTTAAAGAGCCCAATGACGAAAACTCGAGGTTTTTTTGATTTAATGAGCGAGAAAATTTCCTAAAAATAATGCTCGGAGCTTCTTCATAAGTTTTTAACGAGCTTGAAGAAGGAACTTGGGTTTATTTATTTATTTTATGAGCAAGAAAAAAGTCCCAAAAAAGAATGCTTAGTCGAAATTTTTCAGTTTAGTGAGCTAAAAAAGAGAGAGAAAAAGAGTTGCTCAAACTGTGGTTGTAAGTGTTTGACGAGGCCGATGATGAAAAACTCAGGGATTTTTCAGTTTGAGAGCGAGAAAACATCCCATAAAAGAAAGCGCTCATTGAGAATCGAACATGGTCATTTATGTCGTTCAATCCTGAAAGTTTTTCATCAAAACATGAACAATTTCTGCCAATATGGGGTCATGGCGCATGATAAATATCTTTGGAAATGGACTAATTCTACTTTAATGACTTCAATTAAGATAATTCATGTCTCCAAAGTGAGTATAAGGGAGTTCTTGAGCCTCCACTTTCACCATTTTCATCATTTGAGAGCTGTGAGAATGTTTTGGAGCTAAAGAGGAGCAAATTTTCCACGGACGATTGCAAGAGATCCAGGCGACCATTGATGTGCCTTCAATCCCAAGTAGATGCCAAAAGCCTAATATTGCATTATTCAACATTTTTTTTATATCCTTTTGGGGTGGATTTTTGGAGATATGGGGAGCCCTAGATCATTTATTGCACCTAACATCCCTTTCCAAGCTTGTAGGTTGCGTTAAATGCCCTTTATGACCTAGGGGAGGGTGTTAATCCTCCCTGTTTGTCACTAGGGGAGAATTAGTGCATGAAGACACACCCCAAAACCCTAGGGAGTGATTTGTTGAGTTTTTTGCCCCATTTACACTGATTTTTGGGTTGATTTGTGCAGGTTTTGAGCCATTATGACTAGTCTATGGAGAGAATGGGCACATGATCGACAAGAATTGCTGATGCGAAATCATCCAGCTTGCATACTTGCATTGCACCATTTTGGGTTGATGAAGTATGCATAGTTGGACTTGATTAAAGGTCAAGAGGACCTTTTGAGCTGGATTATTTAGCGTTGGGATGAACATGAACAGGTGTGTCAGATTGGGGACCATGAGTTGGCCATTAACTGAGATGATATATATTTCTTGACAGGTTTGTTGTGTAGAGGAGCACGGGAAAACCTGACCGGTGGTACCGATCCACACTAGAGCTGGTCTGGGTTTACTGTATCCCTGAGAGCAGACTCGTCAGCAACATAGTCCCTATAGAGAGGATTAGATCCAGATCTATGAGGGCCATTTTATGGATGATTGTGTGCTTGGTGGGGTCGAAAAGTCCCCATGTTGTGAAAAAGGCCCAACTTTTGCTTGCAGTTTATTTTGTCCGGCTACAGATATTCAACTAGTGTAAGGTAGTGCTTCGTTAGTTGAAGGCATAGTTGACCGCATGTGAAACCCAAACCCAACAGAGTTTTGGGTTTGGCACTCTCATTGTCTCTTTCATACTTGAGAGGGTGCTAGTTATGCACTTGCCGATGAGCTTAAGTCCCCTCGATACGATGGAGCCTAAATAGAGGTGATGAACATCACTTTATCCTCACATAGGAGGAGGACCCATCCAAAATTTTTTCGAAGAAGATTTCTTCGAATGGCTCAATGGCCAGATTGTGATGATCACCGACTATGCCTATGAGGGCATGGACTTCACAGGTGACCCTGACTTGATTTTGCCACTTGTTACAAACTTGGAGCCTCAAGGTTAGAAGGATTTTGAGACTACTTAAAGTATTTTTAATCTTTTGAATGTTTATCTTATGTTTTTGTTGATTTTATGGGTGAACAAGTATTGACGTAAAACTTTTTTCCTAACACAGATATGGCACCAGTACGACCTGCAGGCGAGCCTCGCCAAGTGAGGCGAGGAGGCCAACTACCTGAAGGCGGGGGTGATGTTGAGAGTATTCATGAGGTTTTTAGGAACCTGGAGGGCTTGAGCATGGGTGTGCCCCCCTTCTTATGAGGGAGATCCCCGCTCATATGCAGCAACACACAGTTGGTGTGCCTGAGTAGTTTTTGGTTCCTCTTTGGAGGATAGATAGAGAAATGTTATCTTTTCATGAGGAGTAGGCTCTATTAGCAGATGCGTGGTATAGCCAATGGGTGTTTATAGCTAGGATTAGTATCCATTTTGTACTTAAAACACCTAAGTTTTGGGAAATTTTTTGATGTAAAATACTGGATTCGATATGTATATATCTACAGATATTTTGGTATTTTATGATGTAAATGTTTTTAAAGTTTTTTTGTAAATTTTTAACTGTGTAAATATTTACTTTCATACATGTATCTATAATGAATGAGACAGATGCCAATCTAACACATAGTTTTCCAATGAATCAACAACTATATTAAATTCTCTGAGAATGTGCTCATATATGATAACCTCAAATTGACGTTCCAAGAGTCGTACCCTTAAATAATGATGTAAAAAGATTTCATTACGGATGTGATAATGATTTGTCAATTGCATAATAACAAGCTGAGAGTCTAACCTGACCACCAGATTGGATATGTCCCTTGATGATGCTTTAGTGAGAAGTGAAATTACAGACATGTACTCAACAATATTGTTGGTGGTGGTAACAAGAAAGACTCCCTCGGAACAAAATAGTTGCAACACAGGTGTGTAAATGACCCAAGTAGCTGATGCAATGTGCCGTGTGTGACAACTGGCACCATCCACGTTTCCTACATATGCTAAGGGTAATGAAGAAATCTGCATAACGAGAGATATGCATGAGACAAATATGTCAAGAAATACCAAAAAATCCAGTCACATAAAAAAGAAGCAAAACTTATAAATATATAAAATTATAAAGCACATGCCTAGTGTAGTACTAGGCATAATACTTTTTCAAATAGAGCCCATTTCGAGGCTCATCGAGCAGGACTCCTTCTGAGTCCTGAAGTTCATATGCCCCTTTTGAGAGGGATTTTATGACAAAAAATGGATCGAGCCATAAGGGTTGAAGTGTTCCTGCCCGCAAGAGGTCATGATTTTATCATAGAGTAAAACAAGATCTCCCTCTCGGTAAGAATGAGGCTTGACCTTTTTCTTGTATTAGGTTTTGACCCAACACTTGTGGGCTTCGAGTGCCAATTCAACATCTCGACAGGTTTCATCCAGTTGATTTAGGTATAGCAGGTGCTCTTCTTTGACAGTGGTGTTGGGAAAGAGTTAAACGATGATTTGTAAGGAAGGAATCTGACACTCGATTGGTGAAACTACTTCCAGGCCATAAGCTAGTTGAAAAGGTGTGAAGCCTGTAGCAATTTTTACTGAAGTTCGGTATGCCCACATCGCAGGATATAACATTCGATGCTAGTGGGTTTTATGATTCCCTACTAACCTGTAGATCATGGTCCTTAAGATGCCATTGACGGCCTCTACTTGACCATTAGTTTGGGGGTAGTATGAGGATGAGTGATCCTGGTGAAAACTGAGAAACGATGTTAAGTCAGACATCATGTGATTATGAAAATGAGACCCATGGTATGTAACGATCATGTGAGGCACACCAAAGCAATATATGACCTGATTAAACAAGAATAACATCGTGGTTTCTCCATCGGCCTAGAAGGTGGGAAGGGCTTCAACTCATTTCGTGAAATAGTCCATAACTACAATAATATAGTTGTGCAAGTTACGAAGTCTATCCTGCATTTGGCAAAGGGGATGACGGAGATAATTGGGTGCAGTAGGGCCAGACGAGCGCACATTTTCTTTGTGAACACTTGACAAGGGTGGCACTACCAGATAGCCTTGATACAATATTTGAACAAGGTTGGCCAGTAGTAGCCCGTGCGAAAAATTTCCTGAGCAGTAGATATGCTAGAAAGATGACTGCCACATGCCCCAGCATGGCAGTCATTTAAAACATGTTCCGCCTCCTCATGAATGAGGCAACATTGAAGAACTGTATCAACACCACTGCAATATAACATATCGTTAAGCATTAAATAGTGCCACGCTTGGTGACGAATGCGACGACGGTCACCTGACGATAGGTCAAGGCAAAAACATTGTGCTTGGAGGTAGACAAGAATGTCACCATACCAAGGGTTAGTAGAGTTGATAAGATAGAAAACTTCATCTGAAATAGGATCGTGGGATTTCTTGTTAGGATCGACAATGGGAAGATTGGAAAAAAGTTTGGTGAAGACTAAGGAAAACTTTCACCTTGGAAATAGTGAAAACCAAATCAAATTGTTGGAGGATCACTATCCATTTGGAATATTTCCCTCCAATGACTCGATGAGACAAAATGTGTCTCATGGGATTTTCCAAGGCGATGAAAGTAGTTTATCGTAGTAGTATGTAATGTTAGAAGCGATTGACAACAAGGACAACTACCAAGGACACCTTTTCGACATGTGAATATCGGAGTTCGGGCCCAACCAGGCCTTTCGACAGATAGTATATCACATGCTCACTTAGGTCATCATGAGTTTGAACCAACACCATTCCTAGAGAGGATGGCGAGGCTGCCAAGTATAGAAGAAAGTTGCGCCCATAGTTGGGAGCGCTAAGGTGTGGGGCTGATATAAGCGCCTTTTTCAAGGCATCAAATGATTGTTGAGCTTGATCACCCCACAGGTACGACCCTCTCTTCTTAAGTAGGTACATAAAGCCTTTCGTCAACTCAGCATAATTTAAGATGAACCATCGTAAGAAGTTTTCTTTCCCCTATAAACGTTGGAGCTGTAAAATGGATTGTGGTTTGGGCTATTGAGTAATTGCCTTTACCTTATCGGGATCAATCCTAATCTCGCACTTGGAGACAATGAATCCAAGTAAGCATCTTGACTCGACAAAGAAAATGCATTTATGCAGATTCAGACGTATGTTATAGAACTAACACCTAAGAAAGATAGCTCTTAAATTGATCTAGGTGCTGTGCTTGCTTCTTGGAATGGGCTGGAAGGTCATCCAAGTAATATTGAATGATATGTCTGATATCATGAAATGCATAGTCCATGGCCCTTTGAAATGTTTCTCCAACATTCTTTAAATTGAATGGGAGTTTTCGATAGGCAAGGATTCCCCATGGGAAAATGAAGGCGGTTTTGTTCTGGTCTATTGGTTTTATGGTAATCTAGTTGTAACTTGAGAAACAATCCATGAATGAGAATGATTCACAACCGGTGTAGTTGTCGATGATTTGGTCAATGAATGGTGTCCGATAATTATCCTTTAGACACGTGGCATTCAAGTCCTGATAGTCGACACATACACAGATGGTTCCTTGTTTCTTGTCGACATGAACCAGATTGGAAACCCATTTTGTTAAGGGAAAGGGGTAGACAAAACTAGCGCGTAACAACTTTTCCACCTTAGTCTTGATGGCTTCCGTTTTGCGGGGGTGGACTGGTCGAAGCCTTCAGCGGATAGGTTTATCATTTTCGTACATCTTGATATCATGCTCGACAATAGACAAATATATCCCAGGAATTTCCTCGTAAGACCAAGCAAATACATAGAAAAATTCCTTAAAATGGTAGGTGAAGCTTGTAATTTCCAGAGGAATGCAATCTGCTCCAACCTAGATGTTTTCTATGATGCTCGTCGTGACAGAAATAATGCTGAGCAATGTCTTTGAAATATTGCCCATGTTTCCCTCCGAGTCCAAAGTTTGGATAATCGTATAAGGTGAGGAAATGATTTCAGGTGCATTAAATGACAGGATTTGAAGAGGCATCGTGTCTAAATTAGATATTGAAACACGATGGTGAGATTCCTCTCAAGGTTACTCTTCTAAACACATCATCTCTCTAATAGCTTCATCTGAAGGTATGACTTGATTGAGGAGATTTAAAGGAGATGTAATGGGAGGGGAAGTGGTATCGTTGGACATGACCAAAGTGACCGGAGATTCAGATGCAGATTGAATGGCCTGGTAGGCCAATTCGGCCTGTGACAACAACTTTTGTTCTCCGTAAGTGTCAATGTTTGAAGGGGCTGGGAGGATCCAAGGATTGGTCGGTTCGTGAGGAATGGATGAAACCATAGAGACCGTCTGTGAAACTACAAGTGAAGGAAGAGGGAAACAACCCATCAGGGAAGAGCCCTTCAATAGACCGTACCGATGCTGATGTAAGAGTTAGGTACACCACCCACTAAGGGTACATAGTCACTGGGTAATGGGGAATAATTAGGGGTGCAAAAGGACAACTGGTTCATTGTGACTATCTTTCCATCCAATGTAAATAGGATGATGTGAAAGACAGTAGACACAATGGCAGTCATGGTGTAAGTCCAATTGCGACCCAACAATAGTTTATAGTCAAGCTTTCTATCTATGACTTCGATGTCCACCATTACCCTTTTCCCATTCAAGGTAATGTGGAAGCTAGCTAGGTGACTTTTTGGGATGAAAGTGTGGCCATCGAAATATTTAAGGGAATTCGTCGACGGGGATAGCATTGGAGAACCCAAAGCGAGCCAACATGAAGCTGACATGACGCCGGTTGAAGCACCTTCATCAATGATAGTTCTATGTATTCCTCACCCTTTTGAAAATATTTTCACCTGAAATGAAAGTTGGTGTGAAAGGGGAGGTTTACATTTGTCCATGTCGAAAATTTCAAGCATGGAATCCTGAGGGTCGATACCACCAATTGCCGAAAGTAGAGCTTTCCTTTGTGCTAGACAGGTTTGTAATACTTTGAGTGCTGACATGGCTGACGATGCTTGCACCAAATCCTCTACAATACTGCAGTTTCGGGTAGCACGTACAGATGTATTATGCATTGTGCAACGAAGTGCCCTTTTTGGGGGGTGAATCACAAGATCAGCAACATAACTTTCGATATGAAGATCATTAGGTGATGGTGGGTTTTGACTCAAGGAGGCTTCCATAACATTAGCTACTGGAGCTCCATAAGATTTAGCTTTAGCTTGTAGATCTACTGTTTCAAAGGTGTAAACGGTAGATGGTCCTTCACTAGTTGAAGGATGATGTGAACCGTCATTGCCCACTTGTGGGGGTTGGGGTTGGTTTGCAACAAGGTGTTGTTGCTGCTGAGTGGGGAAAGGATTATTTAGGACCATCCGGGTCCTGCTAGTGTCCTTTTTAGCAATGAAATCCATGCATTCTTGAAGACGTGGACAACGATATGTCATGTGGTCTTCCGCACAGGTTTTGCAAGGGAACTTGGCAGGTTTGTCCTTTCCATCGTCAGAAGGTGCAACAACCTTCTGCTTTGGGTTGTACTACTTTGTTGATTACTCTTCAGAAGTAGTGGTATTTTTCTTATTCTTCTTATTCTTACGACTGAGTTTTTGTGTAGACTGCACAGAGTTTATCGCAGTGGTAGGAAGAGAAGTCAATTTGGTGGAGGGGTCAACTGACAACTGGGCAATGTGACCGCTCAGTTGTTTTACAATAATCTTAGAGGTAGCACAGATAATCCAAATGACGTGCACTCTGGGGTGCTGTGTAGCAGGAGCACTGGATTTGCAAGGGGCATTGGGAATGACATCATATAAAGTGCCAGACTACAAATATATCAAATATAAGTGCTAGAAATGACGAATGAATTGGTCTTCCGTGACCGCACCACCTAAGGAAACATCTTTAGCGATTTTGGGGAGTAGAGACTTGCATAACCAATCCGCTAATAGATAGTCTAGGAGGGGAGGTTTGAATAGCCTCCCCCTACGTCTCCATTCATGTATATGATCAGAGATGTGGGTGGCGATGTCCTGACGTAATGAAGTGAGGAGTTCTGTCCCAGTTTCATAGCGGATGGGTAGCTAGAAGTGCTTTAAGAATTCCATCGCTAAAGCGACAAAGGTATTGACTGACGTGTGTGGTAACTTGATGTACCAGTTCGCTGCATTTCTAGTAAGGGTGCGGGGAAAGAGCCGTAGCTAGATACTATCATCCACCATGGAGTTAGAAACACACCATAAATGATAGGTGGTGATGTGTGTACCCGAATACTCCCCTTGTTTCCCTTCGAACTTCGGGATGTCTATCAGGATTTTATGCGGGATTGGCAGCCAAAGTAAGTTGTGATAGATGGGGTCATTTGTGAGTTTGTACAAGTTAGGGACATAAATTGTTTCCAAGAAAGGCAAGGTGTTTGATGCCCCCGAATCGGAACAAGGCGATGACATATGACTTGAGGATCCTTGTGGTCCTCCCATCATGTTGTTTCCAATATTATACATAGGTTGCGTGGTATAGTAAGTGCCTTGGGGTATAATAGTGTACTGTGGGTTTCCATAGGGGTTGTTAGGTGGGAGGTTGGAAGTGGCCCTAGGATAAGGAGTGCCCCCTTGACTCATTTGAGGTTGTGAATAGGATGCTCATATGGATTGATTGGGACCTTGTTGAGGGTTCCCACTCGCCACGTAACTAACTATAGGTCCTTGATTGACATAAGGAGGGTTCATGTCAATAAATGACTGACCTTGCAGACCTGTAAACAAAGGGGGAACTGTTGCTTTCTCGACTGATATATGCATATTAGGAATTGTTCCCCCATGCATCTGAACCTAGGGGTTAGAACTAAACAATGGATGCAAACCATAGGGGTGGTTGATGGGACTTGTGCTAACCGTGTTATATTAAGCAATATAAGGAGTGATATATGTAGCACTTTTCGAAGGTCCAGGGGTTGACATAAAAGGTGTGGAACCCAAAATGTACTCGGTTCCACTTGTTGTGGGTGTCGCGATAGGGTTTGAACTTGGGATAGATGGGATTGCAGGGTTTTCCATCAGAGGTGTGGTATTGACTGTCAACTAGGGAGGTGGTGGTTGACCAAAAGTGTCCACGAAAGCTCACGATCCATTAGTCATCGATGGGATGGGTGGAAATGTTCCAACGAAGACAAAGGAGGCAAAAATGCAATAGGAATCAAGTGTGGTCCCAATGGATTCATGATCAGAGGATTGTATGGAGGAAGGAATCCTTCAGTAAAGAAATCTTCCGGTAAGCTTGAATCGTGGGATGTTCAAACTGATTCTGTGTTAGATCTCAGAGAATGATTGCCTGGAGACGGGGATTTCGGTACATTGGGGCTCGGCGGATCCTCCATAGTGAGTGGGGGAAGACCTAACAACCGTCTAGATTGAGTGTGAGGGCCGGATGTAGCCACGGTGACCATTAAATTTTATCAGTAGATTTTATAGTGATATTTACTAAAGTCTCAGTGATAACAATCTGGCACTTAAGCCCCAAGGGTTAGCTCAGTTGGTCAAAAACCGTGCCTCGCCATCGGGAGGTCACAGGGTCGAATCCACCCGAAGCCCTTGGGGTCAGGTCTTGCAGTAGGCCGAGGGGCGATTTAGCCTAGCTATCGCCCAGATTTTTCCGTGGACGTAGCGATCACTCACTGACCAGGGTGCTCGTGAACCACATGCAAAAAAATAAAAAAAATTAAAAAAAATCTGGCACTTAAATAATAATAATAATATTAATAAAATACACTAAGGAAATAAATCAACAAGCAGAGGGAAATGACCCTGTCTGATAAGCACCGATCACTGGAGATGAAACCCATGATCACAATGAATAACAGAGAGAGTTGGCCAAATGTACAGTTACGATTACTCTTGAGCTTCGCCTGAACCTCAGATTAAGGGGCCAAGTACTCTCATGAAGATGAGCACCCTCCAAAAAACCGAAGATAAAGTAGGTTCATCTGTGTTAGTTACTAGGGCAGCCCGCCCCAGTCACCTTGTGTTCATCCTTAAAAGTATGGCCACTAAGGATACCTCAAATCACAAACACTACCAGGGGGACATAGTCATAGATAGTACGATGTGTGGGAAGGATATCTGAATCATGGGATGTCCAAACTGATTCTGTGTTAGATCTCAGAGACTGATTGCCTGAAGACGGGGAATTCCATACATTGGGGCTCGATGGATCCTCCACAGTGGGTGGGGGAAGACCTAACAATCGTCTAGATTGGCTATGAGGGCCAGATGTAGCCACGGTGACTGATAAATTTTATCAGTAGATTTTACAGTGACATTTACTAAATTCTCAATGATAACAATCTGGAACTTAAATAATAATAATAATAATAATAAAAGATACACTAAGGCAATCAATCAACAAGCAAAGGGAAATGACCCTGTCTGTTAAGCACCGATCACTGGAGATGAAACACAAGATCACAATGAATAACAGAGAGAGTTGGCAAAATGTACAGTTACGATTACTCTTGAGGTTCACCGGAACCTCAGATTAAGGGGCAAGTACTCTCGTGAAGATGAGCACCCTCCCAAAAACCGAAGACAGAGTAGGTTCATCTGTGATAGGTACTAGGGAAACCCGCCCCAGTCACCTTGTGTTAATCCCTAAAAGTATGGCCACTAAGGATATCTCAAATCACAAACACTACCAGGGGAGGACATAGTCACAGACAGTAAGCTGTGTGGGAAGGATACCTGAGTCCCCGACTCAGCTCTAATATCCTCGAAGGGATCCCCGATACGTAGAATACCCAAAGGAGATGTAAGAAAAGATGGGTTACCTTAACTTACAGTCCAATGTTGTCTTGTATTTAGCTCCGATTTTACTAGAGTGGTCCCAGATAATATGAGTGCAAAAGGATTTCTCTCTTTAATGACACTAGTTTCGGTGTATGATCTTAGGCAGTTAACTCACACTGCTTATCCCAAGATCCTATCCTAAACTAATGTGTGTTTACTCTAAAAAGAGTTGTTGATTGATTTTATTAGGTAGATTTTAAATGTACTTCATTAGAGTCTTCGATAGGGGTGTTGAAGTATGAAGTTATATGGGACTTTGACTCAAATCATGCAACTTCATTAGAGTCTTCGGTAGGGGTGTTGAAGTATGAAGTTATATGGGACTCTGACTCAAATCATGCAAAAACAATGTTTGTAAATTTTCACTTTCAATGAATAAGCTACTTCTATAAAGGGAGAGTCATTCATACATCAATATATATACCATGCATCCTATTCAGTAAAACACTAACATAACCAATAGAACTTTAATGCTCACCAACAACTTTTGAACCAAATAATGCAGATCTAATGAGCTAAGTAGAAAACAATAATTTTTTTGTATTTTTTCTTTAATGAAAACAAAACTTTAAGAAGTAAAGTTATTTTCTTAAAAAAAAAATTGTTCAGGACACAGATCAGTTAAACAAGTACAACTGCAAATCCCTAATCAGTCTACAAGCAAATTTCCCAACCCATGAGGTCATAGAGCAAGATGTTTATCAAGAAATGGTTGGCTAATGCTTTGTACTAGAGGCTATAGAGAGTTAGTTTCAAAACTAATCCACTGTTTGTGAGGACACACTGCTTTATAATGCACTGTTTACACTAGAAGACAACGTTAGTGAGGAAAAAGGCTCAAAAAATAGGTTGTGGGGATTAGATTTAGGGCTGAGCACTAAGAGAAGGGTGTTGTATAGTCCTGAGTGGTCAAAAAGGGAATGAAGAAGTATAGGAAGGCCTGGAAGAAAGAGAGATCTAGGAACTTTCTGGGAAAAATGGGGAACTAAGTGTAGTCCCCAGTGGAGTCACCAATTTTTCTATAGGGATCAATCCACGAGTGTTTGGTGATGTAGAAACCCTCAAAGATATTCCCGGGATCCTCGATAGACAGTCAAATTAGTTGCAACTATCACAAAGATGAATGCATATCTATGCTTAACAAATGAAGATCAAAGCGAGAAGGAATTATTACCTCGAGTCTCAGTGTGGTGTTGCTAGAGAGCGCAATGTAGCTAGACGGAAGACCCTTGAGCCAGCTCCAAATCAAAACCTGCACATAGCAAAGATGAGCATAATATCACAACTTAAAACCTTGATAAATAATGCATGAACATATAAAGATATCTAGTTGCATATATCTAAGCCACTCATGCTAACAATGTTGCATAAACATATAAATAAATTATACTACCAACAACTTGGAGTGGACAACACAATTCTAGTTCTATATATATGTAGAAAGAGTGATTACAACCATCAGTTGTATCAATGTTTCCTTACCCCTCTAGATCCTCTCTCTCTCTCCCTTCTTAACATCTTCTGATGCCTTAGTCTGCAACTCTGCTCGACAGTCAAATAGGCAATCCTTTCAAATGGTTCAACCCCTTTAACAATGGCCCTAGCCTCTCATATATAGCATGTGAGGATACGGTTTCCAAGTCCTTCATGAGTTCCATTAGGAAAAAGCAATGATGTTTCCATGCCTTTGTTCTCTTTCCCGTTTGCATACTCCATTAAGAATTAGTAATTCCCACAAACAGGTAGAGTTCTGATGTTTCCATGCTTTTGTGAGTTGACATAGGAGAGAATCTTGGGATATTTCTCAATCAACTCATTCTCTTGACCCATAGAAACTCATTAGGGTTCACTAACACTGTTCCCGAAGTAGCGGACAGAGTTACCCTAGGCATTAATGCACCCTTAGCCTTGCTAGGAAGCTTTATAAAGTAGGTTGATAATGTTTAGACAATGTTACCCTGACAACTGGGCCTGTCAACTTGGTGAGTCCTTCAGTCATCATGTCTTTCTCCTCTAAGCTGATGAGGAGGTCATTTTCCTATATAATAAGCTCTTTTCAGGTAGGGTTGGGATTTCAACCATTATGTCCCATTGATGTGGCCATAACATTTGTAGACACTCATGTAGATTTGGCTCACGTTTAGTCTGAAGTAGATAGGGCTAATAACTTCATTGAGCATATTCAACACATCCACCAATAAGTTTGTTATCATTGAAAAAAATTTCAAAAAAAAAGGGTAAGGTAAGGATGAATTGGTCTTGGTCATTTTCGTGTTCCTTTCATGCGTAAGAAGCACTTGGAAAGCTCAAGGTCAACATACATCAGAGTTCTTTGAAGGCTCAAGTGAGGCAGTTCTCCATTTCAACTCAAGCAAGATAGTTAGCACTCAAGAAAAAGAATGTAGCTTTAAGGAAGTAAAAAAGAAATTGATGTCTGCCAATCTTGAGATTTCCCAACTCAAGGAAAGGTCAGATCCAAGAGGGTGTTCAGAAGCAATCTACAGGTGAAATGGTCCAAAGAAGAGTAACTAGGAGCCAGCTAGCTAGAGAAAAAGGTAAGACAATGGTTACTAAGGGGAGCCCAGTTTCAAAAGGAAGCTTGAACGATTTGCTTCAAGCTATTGATATTGAAGAATCTCCTCTGGTTCGAGCAGACTTAATAGAAGCAGGTAAAGGCAAAACCAAAAAAGCCAAAACCTCTAAAAAGCTCAAATTTGATGATTAGGCTTCTGAATTTGCTTTTAAGCCAAGAAGACTTGTGACAAGGCGTTCAAAAGAGATACAAGAGGCGCTGCCAGAAGCAAATGAAACAAGAGAGGTAGCAAAATTTCATGAAGGACCTGTGGTTTCATCAGAAACATCATCACAGCTGCATAAAAACGATAGAGGTAAGGCAATTATCTCTCAACAAGAAGAAAGTAGTTTTGAAGAATTGGAAAGGGAACTGAAGTTGGAAAATCTTGAAATTACCAAACTAAGAAAAACCTCAAGGGAACATGCAATCAAAGAAGCTCATTTTAATAAAATGCAGGCTTTGTGGGAAGATAAAACATTTTCGATACCCAAAGAGGTTAACTGCAATGCTCAATACTTCACGTGGACAGTTCCTGCCATAAAAGAAGCAAGATAGAACAGAAAGGTTAATGCAAAGCTGAGAGATGGAATTTGAATTATGAAGAGGCAAATCGAGGATTTGAAGATGTAGTTGAACCAACCTAAAGGACATCCTTAACTAAGGAAAACTACATAGCAAGTTAGGATAAATCCTAAATTTTGATGTAGATCACCTTTTGAAAAATGATATCTGTTTATTCAGTTTTGAATAGCTTCATGGCATATGCTAGAGCCATTTCAAATGAAAGAAAGCTCAAGGGAGTTAAATTTTGGCCTTAAACTGTGTTTTTGAAATTACTCAGCAGTTTCGTAGGGTGCTACGAAATTGCTATAGCTGCATATCATGATTTGATGGACCAATTTTGAGGGACAAAAGGAAATATTTTTGAAGAGGGCCTTCTGAAAAGGATCACTTACAAGGTGTAAACATCCAGCAAGGGCAAAACAAGTAAAGGAAGGACATCTATGAACTCTAAGCTCTATGTTATGAAAGTGGTCATTATTTCGTAGCTAGTATTGTTCATGATGCTTCAGGTAGCATTAAAGAAGTCTTTTGTCTTACCACATGTATATGGGCAAGGTCTACAACATACGGAAAACAAGATAATCCAATTCTTTTTATGTAATTAAGAAGAACAACAAGGATAATAGACTTCGAAGATCCTTTTGGAGACCAACAACAAAAAAATAGGAACAACTTCCTAATTTCCAGGAACAGTAAAAGGATGAGGCATCAAGCATCAACAAGGAGTTTAAAGCCACCACCAAAGCTAAAATAAAGAAGGCCACTTGTTAGAGAACAAGTTTGGATTGTAATCAATGCTACTACCAACATAATGAGGATTTACACTCCTAATTGTTCTAGGCCTCTAGAACTGCCAGTTAACAGTTAGTTACATTTAATAGTTAGTTTTAAGTGTCAATAGGTGTCATAGTAGGAAGAATTGGAATTCCCCTCATGCTGGAGGATGAATCTAAGTTATGTAATGAAATCTATATATGGGAGAAAATTGAATGTATCAATTTTCAGAGAAACTCTCATATTGTGCTTTGTGTAAGACTTTGTTTTTAGTAATACAATATTTGGCTTTGCTTCTCAGGAATCAGAAGGAATTCAATGTTTAGAATGTCTTGTATTGTCTTCTTCTGATTATTTATAGTGGTATGAATGTGTGATTACTTAGAAATCACTGATTGTGCTCTAACTTCCTTCATACCTTTATAAACTATGTTGTCCTATATGTTTCTGATGTATTGTCCATATGTTGAATTCTAGATGCCTTGAATTCCACGTAAAGCTAACATTTTTTTTATACTGAAACATTTTTGACTCCATAAGCCCAATGAATATTTTCTAATTGTGTGTCAACCATCTACACTTCTTCATTTGTTTCATAGAGTTAGCCATCTTATCCATTATCAAAATCTTTAATCTAGTGAGAGAGCCCTCTCAGGTTGAGGAGGCTAAGCCTCAGCCAAAAGTTGGTTTGAAATAGTTACTCAAGGTCTACCTGATTAGCAGCTTGTCAAGGATAGGTTTTTTGATAACATTTTGGTGCATATACAGGGAGTCTAAAGATTATTCATTCCCAAAATCAAGAAGCTGAAATTCTAAAGGTAGTAGGAGCTCAGAAAGTTTTTGAGGCTGCAATATACCTTGGCGACTCCACACATCGAATAACAAATTGGAAGGTGACCCCACTGCTAGAAGATTAGTAGCTTGATGAAGTTTCAAGATGAGTTCCATTTCAAAAATGAATGCCAGGTATGCCCCTATGAATCGTTCTCATATCCTTAGTTTTCCAAATCCTATGCCAAAGGTTGATTGGTTAGATGATCTTCTAATATTCAAAGATGAAAAGAAAGGCAATGCTACTCTTCATTTTGTTAGGTTCCCTATTCATGTACGTAGTCTTAAGTTTCCTTTCCCTGAAGATTGTCTCATGAATATGTTTATGACCACTTTAGAAGGAAAAGCATGGTCTTGGTATAAAAGTTTGGAAAATGGTTCAATATATTCGCTTGCTAATTTTCATGATGAATTCTATGAGATGTATAAAGAATGTCATCCTTCCTTATTGCTAGTCAAAGATTGCTGTAAAAATTCTTTGAGTCTTATTCAATATTGGGAGGATTTTTATGATGATGATGAATTTATGGATGAATAAATTTTAGAGGCTCTTCATAACAATACATTTCAACAACTAGAAGAAAGGATAACATCCCATGACATGCAACATAGAAATCAACAAGAGTATACCTATGAAAATCATATTACATCCTCCCAGATTGATGTAGAGATGCAGCATACTTGTCAGTCTTCGAATCATAATGAAGATGAAAATAATTGGAAACACCAAGAAGAAGTACTGGAAGATAGCTTTTATAACCCTAAGGTAGAGGAAAAGGTTTATTTTTTATGTCATACTTTGCAGCAACTTACATCAATGAATGATCTTAATCATGAGGAAAATTACATTGTTCATGGGAATCATTCAGAAAATTAGTTGGATAGCATATCAAAGAAATTGTGTGTGACTCATAATTAGTTGTCTGAAGATGTAGAATGTTATGATGATCATCAAAATAGCCATGTCCTTTTTGACCCTATAAATGAATACATGGCAAAGCTTTGCACACCAGTATTTCATTTTCATTTGCATTATGAAGATCAAGTACATTATAAGTTGATTTGGTCATCTCACTATCATGATTATTTTGAGGTCCAATGCAGTCAAGAGCCTCAAATATCAGAAAAGACAATTGATTAGCTTTATTGGAAATATCATGTTGCCTGACCTAAAGTGGAAATTACAGCTTATAGGGTAGGTAGGAATGTGCAAATAAGCTCAGGGTAGGTTGACTGCGCATTTTTTTAGTAGGTGCAGGTTGAGTCCCTCTTGCATAAATCATTAAAGCTTGGAAAGCAGATTGGGCAAAATTTCAAAATTCTATTCTAAAAGATGGATAACAACACTGGAATTGCAGGTTCTTAGTGTACCTGTTATAGACATATTTGGGCACTGCAACCCCAATCACATATGTCGATAAACCAAGGGCTCTTAAACCCATAAAAGTGTTGTTTCAGACCCTAAAGGATCAAGGTAAACTAATTACATCATTTCCAAAAAGTTACACCTGAAAAACTACTCAGAACTGGTCAAAACTGACCCATACAAACTGCTCCTTAGTCAAAGTGCGATGCATCTCACCTATTACACATGGGGGGTGTGATGCATACTGAAAAGGCCTTTTGTAGGGTGTGATGGGAAAGAGTAGACAAATGGCAGAGGCAATTGGCTAAGTGGAAACCCAGAGAATCTTCTAGAGATTGCTCATATGACACTTGCCTCTCTGAATTCGCCCAGGGATGAGTAAGAGATCATGAAATCTCCAAGTGGAACCAAGAACTATCAGTGAAATGACACTAATCAAAAACCCAGAAGCCGACTCACCCCTTGCAAATATCTATATATGGATCCCTCATCCTAGAGATCCAGGGGGCTAGAATTTTGTAATCTGTAAGGAAGTGCTATTGGTTTCTCTTTGAGACATTGTATTTTTGGGTGATCTTACTTTTCATGAGGTGAAGAGGGCTTTCATGTTGGGAGGATGATGCTGGATCAGACAGCTGGGTTGTAATCCTCTCTTCTACTTCTACTATCGATAAAGTTATTTGAGTTTTCCTCCATATACTTGTGTCTTTCTAAATCTTGTATTTGTGTATGCAATCGTATGGTTAATGTACTTCTGATTCTACACTATTTATGGTATCATAAATCTCTATGCTTTGATGGTTTCTTTTTACTTTGCCTCTACAGGTGTTCTTTGAAGCGGGACAAGTGAGAAAGGAGTGGCAAGCGCTATCAAAGGAGAGAGGAAACAAGTAAGGAGCCAAGCGAAAGATTAAGGTTGGTGCTCTCTGCTTCTCTCTTATCTATCTTCCATAAAGGAAAACACAATTTACTTTGAATTGTTTGTTTCTAAGATAGCTACCCATCTTAGTGGGACTAGCAGATCAAATAAACACTAGTTTTCCTGGAAACGAAATGGCGACTCCACTGGGGACCGAATAGTTTGTTTGTTTGTTATTGTTGTTTGCTTTATAAACTACAGACAAACCCTGAAGTTAAGCCAACTAGCCTTCGAACTGCTTTTGCTATGCAACTGAAAAGTAGATCAATGCTGCTTCAGTCAATCTCCGGGTTGGTTTATGAAATAAATATTTGACTTGCAAACATCCTAAGTGCCCTAGTGGTAGCTCAATAACCTCATAAGATCATACCCCTATACTTTGTGTTTACTGTCTATCAAAACTCGGCCTAAATCACTGAACTTAGCTACAAATTGTGAGTAAAAACCAAGCTTAGTTTCATCCCTAGTCCATCGTACTGTCTCTCATTGGTAGTCTGGATGCATTACACCTCCTGTGTGCTGCAAGTGAGATGCATCCTTGTTTCCCTTAAGGACAGGTGCGATGATTGAATGAGACTGTTTCCCTCTCTGGATTTTGGTTTTTTCTTCATTCTTTTTAGCTCTATTCATTAGTTTTGCTACTTATGATTAGTTTATCATTGTTGAAGCCTTCTTCCGTTACATTATTAAACCTCCATTGATAAGGAATTGTGAATGTTTTTAATGTTTTTTTCATCATCTACAGTCCTTCTTTGCAAAAAGTAGCTTAATCGAACTGTCATATTTTGATTCGAAAGTGTCGCAACTGTCGTTTTGAGTCAAGAAAAAGAGTGTCGTAAAGTATTCTTCTTTTAGATAGTCGGTTATACTTTTGCCACTGTATTTGATTTGAATTGTCAAATTTTGAAGTGTCGAAAACAGTTTTCCGTTCGAAATTGAAAGTGTCGTCTTAGTCTTCCTTTCGTTTTGAAAATAAATTGTTAAAGTGTCGCTTTAAAGAAAGTAGTTCAGATTTGTACTTAGTTTTCCTTTTTGGCATTCACACATTAAGGAAGCAGAAAAACAAATACATGCATGTGCATTTGCATTTAGACTGCATGCGGAAAATGATTTAGGAAAAGTGCATCTAGTGTGTGCTCTCTACCCTCTGTCGAAAGAATCATACTCTTCTTTCCTTAGTAGCTAGGATTTTCATTGCTAAAAGAAAACAAATGATTGTTTATCATTTTAGATTGCATATTTAGAAATTTTACATCTACATCACACAGTGAACCTTGAAAGGCAAACTTCTTAAGAAAGATAAACTCTAAAATAAACCTCAATGAACATAAAAATGCTTTGGAACCTAATGCACAACATCTAGAAGTCTAGGCTAGAGACGTATTTCAGCGTCATAAAACTTGGTAACTATCGTTTTCATCGAAGGTTGGGTGATTCCTCCTCTTTGATATGGCAAGTGCTAGTACGGACTTGTGCTCCCCATACCGTCGAGTATATATTGGGAGACCACAATAGGCTGATATCCTTTATCCTTAGGAAGCTGTGTCTGCCGCCCTATCGATCACAATGCACTGAACACAACATTCGGGAAGATTGATTGCCATACGTAAAGTCCTTCGTAATCTCTCTTTAATTTACCAACAAGGTGTATATTTCAGTTTTGCGATTGGTTTGGTAATCCCTCTGTCAAAACTTCCAGAATAGTCATTTTCGTTCCTTTTCGACTCCCTAAAAGAAAAGGTCCATCTGAGCACTTGTCACTTCAGGCTCATTAAAATCCAAAGTTGACTAGAGTCACCTTTAACTTTTTCTCAACTCTTAAAAATTGAAAAAACAAGTTGTGTCAAAGCGTCATAAAATTCATTTAATTTGGAATAACATCCTTATTCCTTCATTGATCTTAGGTTGAGGTAATGGAGTCCACTAGTCAAGGATTTCCCCTTGGGGGAAATCCAAGTCCTTTCTCCTCCTAGGGAGATTTTGGTGCTCCTTACATGGCTACATTGTCCCTTCCAGGACACATAATTGGCATGCCAGTATGGATATTCTCGACCTCTGTCGTTCAAAACACCGTAATACCTTAGCAATCGAATCAGCAATCAGATGATACTGGAGTTTCTCCCTCACCTTCTACTTCATTTGTATCTCCCTCTCCTTCTTCCTCTTCACTTGGTGAAACTAGTGATACTAAAAACCAAGTAACTAAGAAGAAGAAGAAAGGAAAGGAGAAGAAGAAGAAGAAGCTAGTTGCACAAGGGGGCAACCATGCATTGTCTAGCGAAAATCTGCACACCACACCTTCCAAACCAAAATCTCCATGCGTAATTTGCAAAGGAGACCACTATCATCGAGATTGTCCTTGCATCCCGCGGATCTTGAGAGACTGTTCTCCTCGCTTGCACCATCCGGTGTCATCAACCTCTGTCGATCATGTTGAGAGTACACCATCGACTAGTGAAAATGAAGTCAATGGACAAAAAGGAAGATCTAGATTTCCTTGTAGGTTGTGTGAAGGCGATCATGCCCTCCACCATTGTCCTTTTCTAGACGAAGCTAAGAGTCTTGGATAACCGTCCTGCTTCACCGCAACGACTTCCGCCTAGATACAAGAAACTCTTACCGAGTCCATCACTAGTTGAAAATCTGATTGACATACCTCGATTGTCGGTCGAAATGCCTATCATTGAAGATAAACCATCTGAGTCCACACCAGACCAAAGTCAACAGGTCGAGATGGCAGTCGACTTAGTACTGTCTTCAGAAGGTCCACCTTCAGATGATACAGTCTCCAAAGGGAATGAGAACGACACTGTTCAAATTATTTTTGTTAACACAGAGTCTGATGAACATGGGGGAAATCTACCCATTCCTTTACCACAGGAAGGAAGTTCCCCATTTCAAGAGATTCATACGACCGTTTATTCGGTCCCTCCTCCAAGCAATCTAGTCATTTCCTTTGATTGGAATCTACTAGCGGGACCCTGCCTATCATCTAATGTACCACTCCGAATCATAGTACAAGTTTACAGAATGATCATGGCTGGCACTATCATAGATGAAGGGGCTTCCGTGAGTATCCTTTCCTCAACTGCTTGGAAAGCGCTTGGTTCGCCAGCCTGAGAATCGAAATTTGTCAGGCTTTAATAAAGGAACCAGTTGATCGTTAGGGATCCTTCCAAATTTGCCGGTAACTTTGAGAAGGAAAACCGTTCATTTGAATGTGATGGTAGTCCAAGGGCCATTAGATTACAATATACTCCTTGGGCATGATTACATTTATAGCATGGGAGCTATTGTTTCCTCACTCTTTCGGGTGACGTGTTTCTCGTATGAAGGTAGAATGGTACAACTTGTTGACCAACTTTCATTCCCAAGTTCAAACATGGCTATGAGTCAAACACTGTCCCTAAATGGTCTCTTTGCACAAGGAATGTCTCTTCAACCTCCAGTTCATCCACCTAATTACTGCGAGTAATTCGGTGAATGTGACGAAGCCTAGGGGGCATGCACCCTGGTCTGCTTCGGTAGGCGAACCCACATGAAAAGATAGATTTCCTCATAGGATATATGACCAGTCTAAAACACCCGTTCGTGTAGGATATGGGATAAGTCTGGAACAAGATCTC
The DNA here is from genome assembly GCA_000404065.3 of Pinus taeda. Taxonomy (NCBI): domain Eukaryota; kingdom Viridiplantae; phylum Streptophyta; class Pinopsida; order Pinales; family Pinaceae; genus Pinus; species Pinus taeda. Next base: position 128,700 of record APFE031258847.1, read on the forward strand.
CTCATCGTAGGTTATATGATTCGTCTGAAACACCTGTCCATATAGGATATGGGATTAGTCCGAAACAGGATCTCCTCGAAGGTTATGTGATTGGAAGTGCCAACCCACACTATTCACCTTTGTCTATTTCAATGGATAAAGCCAAGGAAGTGTTTTTTCTGCTCTATAGATGAAAAAATCTTGCTTAAATGAAAGGACTTCCATATGGTAACCAAGAAACACTACTTTTCTTTATACCTGGGGGCATGCAAACCTTTTTTACGCAAGTGAAAAGCAACCAGCATAACTTTGACCCTGTAGTATTTTAGACTAACTTTTAGTTCAACTGCTTTGGTTAGGTGATTGGTCTAATCCACCATTCACCTTTGTCAACGACCCCGACAAAGAAAATGAAATGTTTTGTAGGAAACTATTCTACCTAACCTCAGTAGTTCATTAAATCTTAGTTCAGTAGTTGATTGTTTCTAGCTTGCATACAAAGGCACTGAGCAAAGTTTTGCATGGGGCAAGCTCATTAAAAAATGAACCTACTAATAAGAGACATCTTTAAAGACGATTGGAACGAGCAATGTTTTCACAAATTTCAAGCTCATTAAAAAATAAACCTAGCATTGAGCATACTTTCTAAAGATTCAATCTCATTAAAAAATGAATCCACCCTCGGTAAATAACCCTTGTGATTGCATTTTATCAGCCTTTTGAGCCTTGGTCGTGTTCTTACCATCACCTCCACCCTTTTAGCCGATCATACGCCTCCACTTGATTGTTTACCGTTTTGAGGAACAACTACGACGAGTGATTTTGTTAGCCACCCTCCTTACACTTCCGTGACTGAGAAGTTCCAAACTTACCTAGAACTAGTTGCTACTCGAAAACATCACTCGTTCCTAAAAAACGAGTCTCTTTTAAGCTCTTTTTAGACTAGTAAAATATGAAAATATTGCCGAGCTATTGGCCTTTCTAGCTCATTAAAGTAAAGGGAAGCACCATCCCTCCTCTACATTTTAATCTTCTTGGACCTGAGGGATCATTCCACAAAAAGATCGAGCGCTGGTCTTTTTCGGCTTGTTAAAACTATCAAAAAATCATCCCTTTCGTATTATTTTATACTTTTTTCAGACTTAAGGGATTATACCATGAAAAAGGACTGCTGGAGTTTCCTTTTCGTCCCTTTTTAAACTCTCTAAATATGAAAAGGACCGAGTTATCTTTGTCATTAAACTCGTTAAAGCAATAGCGACAAACTTGTCCACTCGGACAAGAGCGAGTTTCACTGTCGCTAGGCGCGCTAGAACATAGTGATAGATTTGCTCGAAGGGAAAATTATAGAACAAGCATATGTTGTCCTCCTCAAGCTTGACAAAAATAAAGAGGTACTGGTTAGCAATGACTGGGGAAAAAGGGAAGAAAACTTGAAGAACTTCATTGGTAGTAGGTCACTCTTGAACATGACACTTTCATTCCATCACCATGATTGAGTCGGGTTGGGTTATTCCGTTCACTGGTCACATCACCATTGGTCCTCCGTACCATCCATTTTTTGGGGTTAATGCTACCAATCCATTTCAGTGTCACCGATATGTTAAAGAGAAGTTGCTTAGAGAATTCACCAACCCAACTAATGCCTCATCCACTGCAATACCTTCACCCTCCATTTTTCATGATCACCATTCCTGAACCTTGTATCATCAGAACGTTTTCACCTCTAGAAAATCATTTGCTTTGTTTCGTGTCATAGATGTGGGATACATTAAGGCCCTCATACAATGGGTCACTTCTTGTCGACATTAGCTTATTATCCAATAAGTTGACTTAGGAACAACCCTTTCAATACTTTGAAGCTTGCATGCCTCAATGGCAAGTTTCTCACTTCCGGCGACAGGTTTATATCAATGGCCTTCAATCGAAAGATTTTACGTGGTGTTCGATATCGAATCATATATTCACACCACATGAATTTTAGTGCAGTACCTTGAGGTTCATTATAATTATCGGTGATTTCTCTCGCGCCTGTTAACAACTTACATCATTGGCTAGTAATCAGGCGATGTCTTTCCATGTTCGACTTTAGAACATCTTTTCACATGGATTGACTTGTACATTGGGCGAAGATTAAATGATTTTGAAGACCTCAGATCTAGTTTCATCCATCTAGGTTGTGATATATTCAGGAAAATAAAGACATCAAGTGTACTCCATAGCTGAATAGATGATCATCCAAGCTAAGGGATGATGGCTCTACAAGAATCACCAGTCTGCAACAACAGACTATTGTCTGTCCTATGTACATGAAAATGAATTTATAAAGCTGAGCATGGGAATGCCTGCCTCAGCTAGATCATGAAAATAATATGAAGATAATGTATTGTATTGTATCTTATTACAGGTCACCTTCCAGTTTGAAAAACCTCGGATCCTCATGATAAAGCATTTCACCCGACATCAGAAAATTTACACCTCATGGTTTAGGGGGCAATTGTTATAGACATATTTGGGCACTGCAACCCCAATCACATATGTCGATAAACCAAGGGCTCTTAAACCCCTAAAAGTTTTATTTCAGACACTAAAGGATCAAGGTCAACTGATTACATCATTTCCCAGAAGTTCCACCTGAACAACTACTCAAAACTGGTCAAAAGTGACCCATAAAGACTGCTCCTTGGTCAAAGTGCAATGCATCTCACCTATTACACACGGGGGGTGCAATGCCTACTGAAAAGGCCTTCTGTAGGGTGCAATGGGTGAGAGTAGACAAGTGGCAGAGGCAGTTGGCTAAGTGGAAACCCAAAGAATCTTCTAGAAATTGCTCATATGACACTTGCCTCTCTGAATTCGCCCAGGGATGAGTAAGAGATCATGAAATATCCAAGTGGAACCAAGAACTATTAGTGAAATGACAGTAATAAAAAACCCAGAAGCTGACTCACCCCCTACAAATATCTATATATGGATCCATCATCCTAGAGATCCAGGGGGCTGGAATTTTGTAATCTGTAAGTAAGTGCTGTTGGTTTCTCTTTGAGACATTGTATTGTTGGGTGATCTTGCTTTTCATGAGGTGAAGAGGGCTTTGATGCTAGGAGAATGATGCTAGATCAGACAGCTGGGTTATAATACTCTCTTCTACTTCTACTATCAATAAAGTTATTTGAGTTTTCCTCCATATGCTTGTGTCTTTCTGAATCTTGTCTTTGTGTATGCAATTGTATGGTTAATGTACTTCTGATTCTACATTGTTAATGGTATCATAGATCTCTATGCTTTGATGGTTTCTTGTTGCTTTGCCTCTACAAGTGTTCTTTGAAGCGGGACAAGTGGGAAAGGAGTGGCAAGCTCTATCAAAGGAGAGAGGAAACAAGCAAGGAGCCAAGCGAAAGATTACGGTTGGTGCTCTCTGCTTCTCCCTTATCTATCTTCCATAAAGGTAAACACAATTTACTTTGAATTGTTTGTTTCTAAGATAGCTACCCGTCTTAGTCGGACTAGCAGATCAAATAGAAACTAGTTTGGTCTTGGTCATTTTCGTGTTCCTTTCATGCATAAGGAGCACTTGGCAAGCTCAAGTTCAGCATACATCCGAGTTCTATGAAGGCTCAAGCGAGGCAGTTCTCCATTTCAACTCAAGCAAGACAGTTAGAACTCAAGAAGAAGAATGTAGCTTTGAGGAAGTAAAAAATAAATTGATGTCTTCCAATCTTGAGATTGCCGAACTCAAGGAAAGGTCAGATCCTAAAGGGTGTTCAGAAGCAATCTACAGGTGAAACAGTCCAAAGAAGAGTAACCAGGAGCCAACTAGCTAGAGAAAAAGGTAAGACAATGGTTACTGAGGGAAGCCCAGTTTCAAAAGGAAGCTTGAATGATTTGCTTCAAGCTATTGACATTGAAGAATCTCCTCTGGTTCGAGGAGACTTAATATAAGTAGGTAATGGCAAAACCAAAAAAGCCAAAACCTCTAAAAAGCTCAAATTTGATGGTCAGGCTTCTGAATTTGTTTTTAAGCCAAAAAGACATGTGACAAGGCATTCAAAAGAGATACAAGAGGCGCTGCCAGAAGCAAGTGAAATAGGGGAGGTAGCAAAATTTCATGAAGGACCTGTGGTTTCATCGAAAACATCATCACAGCTGCATAAAAACGACAGATGTAAGGCAATTATCTCTCAACAAGAAGAATGTAGTTTTGAAGAGTTGGAAAGGAAACTGAAGCTGGAAAATCTTGAAATTGCCAAACTGAGAAAAACCTCAAGGGAACATGCAATCAAAGAAGCTCATTTTAATAAAATGCAGGCTCTGTGGGAAGATAAAAAATTTTCAATACCTGAAGTGGTTAGCTGCAATGCTCAATACTTCACCTGGAGAGTCCCTGCCATAAAAGAAGCTAGATACATCAAAAAGGTTAATGCAAAGCTGAGAGCTGGAATTTGAATTATGAAGAGGCAAATCTAGGATTTGAAGATATAGCTGAACCAGCCTAAAGGACATCCTCAGCTAAGGAAAACTACATAGCAAGTAAGGATAAATCCTAAATTTTCATGTAGATCACCTTTTGAAAAATGATATCAGTTTATTCAGTTTTGAATAGCTTCATGGCATATGCTAGATCCATTTCAAATGAAAGAAAGCTCAAGGGAGTTAAATTTTGGCCTTAAACTGTGTTTTTGAAATTACACAACAGTTTCATAGCGCACTAAGAAACTGCTGTAGCTGCATATTATTATTTGATGGATCAATTTTTAGGGACAAAAGGAAATCTTTTTGAAGAGGGCCTTTTGAAAAGGATCACTTACAAGGTGTAAACATCCAGCAAGGGCAAAACATGTAAAGGAAGGACATCTATGAACTCTAAGCTCTATGTTATGAAAGTGGTCATTATTTTGTAGCTAGTATTGTTCATGATGCTTCAGGTAGCATTAAATAAGTCTTTTGTCTTACCACATGTATATGGGCAAGGTCTACAACATACGGAAAACAAGATAATCCAATTCTTTTTATGTAATTAAGAAGAACAACAAGGATAATAGACTTCGAAGATCCTTTTGGAGACCAACAACAAAAAAATAGGAACAACTTCCTAATTTCCGGGAACAGTAAAAGGATGAGGCATCAAGGGTCAACAGAGAGTTTAAAGCCACCACCAAAGCTAAATTGAAGAAGGCCACTTGTTAGAGAACGAGTTTGGATTGTAATCAATGCTACTACCAACATAATGAGGAGTTACACTCCTGATTGTTCTAGGTCTCTAGAACTGTCGGTTAATAGTTAGTTACATTTTATAGTTAGTTTTAAGTGTCAATAGGTGTCATAGTAGGAAGAATTCGAATTCCCCTCATGCTGGAGGAGAAATCTAAGTTATGTAATGAACTCTATATATGGGAAAAAATCGAATGTATCAAGGGTTGGAAATTTTCAGAGAAACTCACATATTGTGCTTTGTGTAAGACTCTGTTTTCAGTAATACAGTATTTGGCTTTGCTTCTTAGGAATCAGAAGGAATTCAATGTTCAGAATGTCTTGTATTGTCCTCTTCTGATTATTTATAGTGGTATGAATGTGTGATTACATAAAAATCACTGATTGTGCTCTAACTTCCTTCATACATTTATAAACTGTGTTTTCCTATATGTTTATGATGTATTCTCCATATGTTGAATTCTGGATGCCCCGACTTCCATGTAAAGTTAACATTTTTGTCATACTGAAACATTTTTGACTCCATAAGCCCAATGAATATTTTCTAATTGTGTTTCAACCATTTACATTTCTTCATTTGTTTCATAGAGTTAGCCATCTTATCCATTATCAAAATCTTTAATCTAGTGAGAGAGCCCTCTCAGGTTGAGGAGGCTAAGCCTCAGCCAAAAGTTGGGTTGAAACAGTTACTCAAGGTCTACCTGATTAGCAACTTGTCAGGGATAGGTTTTGTGATGACAAGGTCCATGATATATTGGACAAAGCCAATGCTAAGTATAAACAACACCATGATCAACATTGGGTGTCAGAGAAGTTCCCTGTGGGTGACAAAGTTTGACTACATTTGCAGAAGGACCGCCTTGCTGGACCCCACCGCAAGCTTCACCCACTTTGATATGGTCCATATGCCTTCACCAAGGCTGTAGGGTATAGTGCCTTCAATCTCAACATTCCACCTTTCCTTGGTCTGCACCGAATGTTCAATGTTGAACATATTCGACCATACTTTCGACCATTGCTAGACACAATAGACATTGAAAAAAAATCACACTAACATAGCTAAACCAAAACTGCATGGAACAGGCTAGAACTGATTAGATCGTGGACACAAAAATCAAGAACACTCATCAGAAAAATATCTAACTATATCGGGTTGTCAAAGCTGGCCAGCTCCTGCACAAAGGCAAGTGGCTCACTAGGGACCAAGTTCAACAAAAGTTTCCCCATCTCATCGAGCGACAAAGCAACACGATGATGGATAACTTTGTCCAGATCCTTTAGCGGCTATGCAAGGGCGATGCATCTACTTCTGACAGCTACTCTCAGAGCGCCACACCCTTTAAGGTACAATTTAACTTTGACATTCCCATATTTGAGGGTCAGATAGATGCAAACACTGTAGATAAATGGTTAAATTGCTAGAAGGATATTTTTATGTTCATGATTTTTCCAGCCAGGAAAATATCACTTTTGCACTTCTTAAAGCATCCCCCCACGTTAAGGACCGGTGGCATACCTACTATGAGTAGAAGGATGAAAATACGAACTCACTGTTTTCAGCCGCATCCACTTGGAACTCATTCCGAGATGCCATCAAGGAGTAGTACTACCTTGTCAGGAGCTATGAGGATAAATACATAACGTAGACAACGATGTGACAGGGAAGGGACCAAGATGTACCAGAGTTTACCAATGTTTTTCTTACCCTTCCAATGAAGTTGGGTCTCAAGGATTCTGAGAACCATTTGGTTCTCAAGTACCGTGGCTAACTACACAGGTACATCTAGGACGAGATGGAGTTCCTAAACATCTCCTCGCTCATCACAGCATACCGATATGCCGTAAAGATCGAGCAAAAGTTTAAACAGAAGAAGTGAGACTTTGGATCTGCGAATCCGAAGTAAGGGAAAGGTACCCCCAAATCGGAGAACAAAGGACAAAGTGATCTAAAATGGGGGCTAAAGGCTTCTTGTCAAGCTTACAGGAACCTCTCCCACTCCAAAGCTGATATATTCCCAAGATCTAGCTTATGATTAATAATTTGTGGAATTAAAAGAACTGGAAATAGGAGTATGCTTGTGTTTGCCTTTAACTGACCAAATGCCATAAGTTTATTTGCTTAAACTGATATGCAACATATAACAGTGAAATGGTGTAGCAAATAAACATCATACACGTAACAACAATATAATTAGGAGTTCACCCAAACCTCTTGGGCTACGTCTTCGTGAGCTCTAGTCAACTCAACTAGGATCTTTGGGATTATGGCTTCAATTATTTTACAAGTGCTACACTTAACTCCATTGGGTTACAACAGAACCAATGGGCTTGGAATGCCATCTTTATCCCTAGCTGTTTGGCTCTCTAGCTCTCGGCTCTTGGCTCTTGGCTCTCGGCTCTGTCTCTCGGCTCTTGGCTCTCGGCTCTCGGCTCTGGCTCTCGGCTCTTGGCTCTGACTCTCGACTCTGGCTCTCTGTTTGGCTCTGATCAACTCTCATGCTACACCGAACCTTCCTCACTCCGTAGATTGCCTCTGCGCATCACTCAACATTTTCTTACTCTTCTTGACTATTCACTGAGCATCCCTAGGCTTCTCGAGCTTCTCTAATATCTCTATGAGCATTCCTCTGCCTGTGCCTTTGTGAATCCTCTTTCTCTGTGCTTTCTGTGTTTTTGTAACCATTTGGTTACAGACGCCTAATGCATGAAAGACCAATCATTCCATAAAAGAAGTAGTTTGCAATTGGCATGAATCGGCGGGCATGGGCAACCCGGTCATTTGGCCTTCCCCCTGTCATTTATGTCGAAATAGAAATATAACGAAAATACATAGGAAAATGCATGAAATCATGTGCATTAGCCGTGAGCCGGAACTCAAATATATGAAATCACCCCTATAATCCTCTCGGGTCCGTTATTCTATCGCAATATCGCAAATCACATTGCGTATGGCCAAAAACCCAAATACATGGAAATACAAAGAAATCCCGTAAATCCAGAATTCAAATTATATGAAATTGCAATTATAAACTTATCAGGTCTGTGCTCTTTATCACATATCGCAATCACATGTGCATTGGCCCTTTGTATTGGGGATTCACCGATCACCGATGGCCGATCGCATTAGCGTATCGCTATCGGCCCAATCGCAAGTCACATATGTCAATGGCTCTTTATATTGGTGATCCACCGATCACCAATCCTTGATCCAATCACAACCGTTGATCCCTTTTATCCATCTGATGATTACGATAGAAGCGCTCGTCGCAAGTCTTTAAGCTATGGTGTGATTTTGGCAGTTAATCTGGACCGTTGATTCCCCGTTTAATCCAATGGTTCACACTAAAACCAAAACATCAAGCAGTCCACTTAGTCTCCACCGTTGATCCGTAATCTCTAATCCGACGGATGACAGTATTTTCGGGTGGCCCACTTGCATGGAAGTTACCCGCCCGAAAAAGTGGTTTTCTCTCTCCTACGGCCTTGCTACATGTCGGCTAGTGTATGGAATTGGGTTCAACCGTTCCAATACCATTTACCGCCTTCCTTCTGGAACTCAAAAGGTTTTAGCTCGTTTTATATAAATTCTTCAGATCCGCCTGGCCGAGACTGCCCACGTGCTTTTCAATGTAAAATGCGCTTTATAAAAGTTTAGCGCTTAACAAAGGTTTTTAGCGCATAAGGCTAATATTAACCCTTAGGCCAAATTTAATAAGAAATGCCTCCTTTTCTAAGGACATTGGGCAAAATCTTCTTTTTACAATAAATCCTTCGTTCGGAGTCCGTTTTGGCCTGTTCAAATTGTGTTGGATTCAAAATGAAACAACCTACGAAATGAGACTATTTTAAAAATCATCCAATGACTTTCATTTTTCCTCTATGAGGAAAATTCATAGACTTAGAAGTCTATGTTAGATCCATTTTGGATCACGCCTTCCCACTAAAAAGCTTTTTGACTCCAAAAGACTGATATATTGATTTGAACAGTAAATGAGAGTACCTCATCCTCTTCTTTCATCCTCCATACACTTGCCTTGCATAGTGCCTCTGAACCAAAGCCTTTGAACACTCCCTTCCTGGATGTGCTTTTCCTCCTGGGAAGAACTGTCTTCCTCCTTGACTTCTTGTAGAAATCTTGCTGAGAATGTCACAGAAGGTAGTTTGAACTTCTATACCTTGATCATTGATCCAAGGTGGCTCAAACCAATGTGAAGTTACATCTGCTTCACAAAATTTTATTTTTTATCTGTTTGACATACTATCAACAACAACTGTTAACAACAATAGGATTACAGACAACAACTGGATGGCCTAAATTCTTGCTTCAACAAAAGAAACAGATTCCACATCTTGTGAATTACCTCCATGTCTTTACATCTACATACAAATGATTGACTAGATAACAAGCTGTTGATTCCTCGAAAATCGCTGCAACAACATTGGGGATAACCACCCGGTCTAGACCTTAGTACAACTCCTTTTCCGTTTGGGATGGTGGCTCCGACTGGATATAACGGGACCAGTTTCCCGATAATGAATAAAAGGGATGGATGAGTGATGAATAGTTTGCTTTAATGATAGGCGACTAGCTTATTCTATTGAAAAAAATAGGAAAACTAATACTAATCCCGGGAAAAACTTATTCATTTGGAATGCAACGTTTAATAATCCTTATCTATCTAACAGGCATATAGATTACTGTGTAAAATAAACAGAGATATTCAATCATTTAAAGATTACTTCATATGAATAGTCAAAACGAAGCGATTAACACAAATTATTGCATTCACTATTTATATCATCGATATATATATA
>APFE031258848.1:0-16376 GCA_000404065.3 Pinus taeda
CGGGACCAGTTTCCCGATCTTGGGTGTGTGTGTGTGTATAGAGTTGAACTATGCTGATCTAAGAGTATTTTAAAGCTAATCTAATTCAGATTCTTTAACTTTACTCTATGCTATTGTAATCTAGTGAGAAACAGCACATCAAATCTATTCTAACCCGGGATTGTATATCTTCCATTATGCGATCTAAAAAGATTTCGAATAATAACTGGTAATAAACATCATTAAGCTATCATAAGAATAGAAATCATTAAAGATAAACCACTTTGCATAAGAAGTTAGGCAAAACAGTTGTGAACAGCATATCACATAATAAGTTATTCATATGTCAGACACAAACAATATGACTCCACCATACAGAAGTGCCAAATGGTAACCCACACATTCATGCAATGACATATAAACAACTGAAAAACTATAAATCACTTCAAGAATATAAGCAGAAATGGTCAAGAGATAAAAGTACCATTTATGACTGATTCCACTCATAAGCTTCAAGCAACAATGATTTATCTCTCCTTGCTCTAACATCTACTAAGAGTACAGAAGTGCAACATCAGTAGCAGATATCAAATGCAAACATTAATAAACATTGATCCATCCATTCATCAAAACCACCTCCGAGTGCGCAAAAGTGCATGTTCTGAGGACAAGTTTTTGACAAATCTCTGGACCCTTCTCTAAATGCCTGAGAAGGGTTTAAATACTGCTAGCTAATTAACTTGATTACATAAATTTAGGATCCAGTTTTCAAATGACTGTCCTTCTGATAAAGCAAACTTATTTCTAAAAATTAAATCTGACTCTGGACTATTTCTGTATTTGCTCATGAGCACTGTAAGCATGCAACATTTGACTGGGGAGAGTCAGCTGGTTGCCCTCCCCTTTTGTGTGCACTATAAAAATAGAAGTAGCAAGAGCTGGCACCACTTTCTAGTAAACTATAAGATATTTTAGAGAATCTTCCTCTAACTGGGTATATCTACTGCTTGTATAATTGGTAATAAATCAAATCTCTCCCAAACTGATCTTGCTTTTGCTATTTCGGTTTCTGTCTTTGCGAACGACTTGCTGAGTCAAAAGACTTTACTTTCTGAACAATTCTCTGGATTGAAAACGGCTTCCGTTCTTCATTCCGGGCTTTTCTGGCATGTAAGTTTCAGGTCTTTTTGTAATCATGCTGCTTTTGTGCACCTTTGATTCTGAGCTTTAGATGACCTATCAGCATCAACATCTGTTGAGTGATACTCTGGAATCTGTAGTTCTATCGTATGTGGCACCCGTTTCTGAAGAGATTTCTTCTATGTTCTCCGAGCATTAGCGCTTTCCCCTTTTTCCTTAGATGTTTCCTGCATATTGCTTCATGTTATTCCCTGTTTTATAGTTTGCGCAAAGGAAAAGAGTAATGGTAATAAAGATTGACATGAAAGCTTCAAATCTTATGTGTGCATAATTATGACATTCTCAGCGAACTGACTCTTCGAAAAACAAAAAGCAGTCATTCATACAATCATTAATTTCTTTTTTAAGGCGCACGCTTAATTTTTTATTAATGAGAAGCTTTCCTTGAATACTGTGCCGAGGAAATCTCGCGCTCATCGCATATCGCAGATCGCAGATATTAGTCATAAGTTCGTGGTATCGCAATATCGGATCATAGCAGATCGCAGATCGCAGATATTAGTCATTGTGTGCTACTTTACGCGATGTTGCGATATGCGACATCGCATATCGGCCATCGGAGATTTCTTAAGTTTTTCTTTTAAGAGTTTTTCATAGTGAATGCGATGCGATGATTTTCGCATTGTTCCTTCATAGTTTATTATGCTCATAAAAGAAATGTTTCATTGCTTTGTTGCGATAAAATTCTAAATAATTTAAAAAAAAAAAAACAAAAATGTTCCTAGAGATGTTTGTTTGTATTTTTATTAAGGGTCCCCTATTTGCTTGGTGTTATTGCTAATATCAAACAAAGAGGGGCGTTTTTGGTGGCCACAACATGTCCCAAACACTCTGATTGATCTAGGGGCTGCCATTAATGTGATGACCAAGGACACCATGCTGAAGCTAAACCTCCAAGGGTCATTAAGGAAGACCACAACAATTCTATAACTTGCAGACCATTTCACAGTCACCCCTGAGGGAATTGTGGAGGATGTGATGGTCTCCATTGACTCCTGGGAGTACCCTGCATATTTCCTAGTTCTCTAGCCTAAGGCTAAGCTTACTAGTTACCCTCTCATCCTTGGGAGGCCATGGCTGGCCATAGATGATGCTTACATTAGCTACAAAGTTGGGAATATGACCATCAAGAATGGGCATATTTCTAAGCAATTAGTCCTATACCCTCCTGCTCAACCTTCTCTAGAGCATGATTTACCTTTATGGTTGTTGGAGGAGGAAGAAGATGAGGCTTATTCAGCCCAACTTTATGCTTTGGAAGCAACCATAGGAGGAGGACAACAAGATGAGGATGACTTAATTGAACACCTACTCCAAAGTCCAACTCCTAGTTTGTTACCATTAGAAGACGAAGTAAGGGAATCCCAGAACAATCATCCAATTGACTTATGCTTGGCCAATTCCAAACCACTCTATGTCAAAACCATAGAATTTCTCCCAGAGAAAACTTTGGAAATTAATCCATCTCTTTTTTCTCTTAAAGAGGGAAAGCTATGCAACATGTTGAGGGACAACCTAGAAGCATTTTCTTGGAGTTACAAGGAAATGAAGGGAGTACACCCCTCAGTGTGTACTCACCACATGTACATAAAAGAAGGTTGCAAGCCAATCCAGGAACCACAAAGGAGGATGAATGTAGCTCTTTAAGATATAGTCAAAGAAGAACTGCAAAAACTGCTAGATGTAGGATTGATTTACCCTATCTCTGGCAGTGAGTGGGTCTCTCCTTTAGTGTTAGTTTCCAAGAAAAATGGTAAGTGGGGGATTTGTGTCAATTACAAGGAGTTGAACAAAGCCACAAAGAAGGATCATTTTCCCCTACCCTTCATTAACCAAGTGCTACATGGCTTGGCGGGGAAGACGTTCTTTTCTTTCCTAGATGGATTCAGTGGATACAACCAAATCCAAATCTACCCAAAAGACTAGGATAAGACCACATTCACCTATCCTTGGGGTACTTTTGCCTATAGGGTCCTTCCTTTTGGCCTATGTAATGCTCCTACCACTTTCCAGAGAGAAGTCTTGACTATTTTTGCTGAATTAGTACATGATACGGTGGAAATTTATATGGAAGATTTTACACCTTATGGCTATGATTTTCAAGATGCCTCAACTAACCTAGGCAAAGTATTGCACAAATGCATTGAAATGAACCTATCTCTAAGTCCAGAAAAATGTGAAATCATCCAAAGGGTCCCACCTCCACAAAAGCAAAGGGACGTCAGGAGTTTCTTAGGGTTAGCTAGATACACCGAAGGTTCATGAAGGACTTTAGCAAGTTGGCCTCTCCTTTATTTGGGTTGTTGGCCAAAGATTCTAAGTTTATATGGTCAAAACGTTGTCAAGAGGCCTTAGACATTTTAAAGGGTAAGCTAACAACTGCACCAATTCTTCAAGGCCCAAACTGGGCCCTTCCTTTTCATATTCATGCTAATGCCTCACACAAATCCATATGAGCAACCCTAGGTCAGGTAGAGGAGAAATTGCCCTATGCCATCTACTTTATCAGTAAGAACCTGTCAAAGGCTGAGCTAAATTATACTGTGACCGAAAAGGATCTCCTGGCTATTCTACATTCATTAAACAAATTTAGGCATTACATCACAACCTATCAAACATTTGTGCATACTGACCATGCTATAATCAAATAGTTAATGAATAAATGAGATGTGAATTCTATAATTATAAGATGGTTTCTTTTATTACAGTAGTTTGATCTAACTATTGTTGATAAACCCAGTAAGGAAAATGTTGTTGAAAACTTTCTATCTAGGATGAATATGCCTGTAGGTGAAGAAGGAATGGTGGACAACCAGTTACCAGACAAGCGTTTTTTTTCTATTTCAATTCTCTCCCCATGGTTTGTTGATATAGAAAATTATTTGGTATCAGCATAGTTCCCAACAAACTACCCTCCAAAGAAAAGAGCAATATAGTTAGGAAAAGCACCCCCTTCACCTGGATTGGAGGCAATCTTTTCAAACTTGGCCTAGTTCAAATCTTGAGAAGGTGTGTAAGGGAAGAGGAAGTTTTTGACGTCCTTCTAACCTATCATGATGGACCTTGTGGAGGTCACTTTGCAGCAAAGAGGACAACATTCAAAGTGTTACAAGTAGGCTATTATTGGCCCACTCTTCATCAAGATGTGAAAAAGTAAATTAGTCAGTGTGATTGGTGCCACAAGATGGGGAAGCCTACTCCAAGAGATGAAATTCCCTTATAACCTCAAGTGACTTTCAAGCCATTTGACAAGTGGGGCATGGACTTCATTGGGCCTATCAACCCTCCTTCAAAGAAAAAACAGTACATTATTGTGTGCACTAATTATTTGATTATGTGGGTTGAAACCAAGGTGATTAAGGTAGCAATAGAAGAGAAGGTGGCTAAGTTCCTAAGGGAGAATGTATTCTACAAATTTGGGTACCCTAGAGAGCTAGTCACTGACCAAGGCAACCAGTTTATCTCCAACGTGATTGGAGAACTGCTCAGCCATCACAAAATCAGGCATAGGACCTCCATTCCTTATCATCCACAAGCTAATGGGCAAGTGGAGGTGACCAATAGGGCACTGGAGAGCATCTTAACCAAGGTAGTGAGAAGTAGTAGGAAGGATTGGGCAGAGAGACTCATTGAGGCCACCTAGGCCTATAATACAACATGGAAGACCACCACTAGATTTACACCCTATGAGCTGGTCTATGGGAAAAAGGCTTTTCTATCCATTAAGTTTGAATATAACACATTGAGGATGGCAGCACAACTAGATTTGGAACGTAGTCATGCATATGAAGAATGATTGTTCCATTTTAATGGCTTGGATGAGTTTAGAATGCAAACCCTCCTACATATAGAGATAGTTCAGCTTCAGAGGAAGATCTAGCATGATAGACATATTAAGGAGAAGAAATTTCAAGAGGGTGGTTGGGCATTGTTATATGATTCTAGGTATAAAGACTTCAAGGGCAAGCTAAGGACAGGATGGCTCAGACTTGTGTGGTGGAAATATGCCATGATAATGGTTCAGTGCAAATTATAACTATAGATGAAGAAGCCATTCCATTGCTTATTAATGGACACCGATTGAAAATGTACAAGAGGCCTTTATCAAAGCAATATTTTATTAACAATATGAATAAGACAGTGATGATGGTGGAGAAAGTTCCAGCTCCTCCCTCATTAGGTCAGTGAAAAAGAAAAACAAAAAAAAAGAATAAGGATTCAAGTGAAAACCTCCATGACGGGCCTGAGTCCCATCTTTGGGTTGAAAACCTTGTGAGGTAGCCCAATGATGAAAACAATGAAAAAAAGAATAAGAATATCCCTGGGTGAAAACCTTCCTTGAGGCGCCCAGGGTAAAAATCTAGGGTGAAAACCTCTCTGAGGAAACCTAGGTGTTTTTAAAAAAAAGAAGACATAATTGTTATTTGCAGGAGGGCGAGAAAGACAATCAAGGAGAAAAGAGAAGATCCAAAGGGAAAGTTGCCTCACATATTCATCTCCTCCATTCCTTACCATGCATCCCTCCATCAATTCGATTGTTTTTTCACTTCATTGCTTCAATTTAGGCAAAGACTGTGTTTTCTAGAGGATCCCATGTATTCCTACAGGATCCCCTGAAAACCTACAGGAATCAATCCAAGGGTGATTGTAGGTTGGTTAGGTCCCCAAAATTCATTCTAGACATGATCTAACCCCTCACCTCATCCATTGCCATCATCCCTGCACTCACAATTCAAAACAAAAAGAGATCAATTTCTGTCAGTTATTCCCTTGCTCCACACACAATCATCATTGCAGCATCCTCATAGCCCCAGCCAACAACATGATTAAAAACTTCTAAGGGTGAAGCAGCTACAGGAAATCGTATAGGAAATATTGTAGTAACCTATCGCACAAAATATCAATCATCAACTACAGGTCTTCACTAGGATGATACAGGAGCTCCACAACAGCAAAAGAATCATATCTTCACTCACAAACCCCTACAAAATCTAAGAAACCATCATCAGACAACACAACAAATAAACAACGCAATGCCTCTGATCTTTGACAACTGGAGCATGGCATCGATACCACAGGTAAGTATCCCACTCACTCACTCATATGCACCATTTGATCAAAAGTTGTAAAGGTTACGAGGTAGTTCGTTTATAAGTGAAAAGGTGACAAGTTAACTTGGCCACCTTTGTTCATACATCACATACAAAACCAGGTGTCCTCTCCCACACGGATGCAGTCAACTCAAAGACAGAGGAGGAGTAGGACAAGAAGTGGTTAACTATAGATCTACGAGGTGGGAGCTAATTACAAGTAACCTCACCCCGAAAAGCCATAAAGGGAAGCAAAACATCTTTTGCATGCATTCTTGCATTCCACCTCCTCAAAACTCCCTCATGCAAGTCGCTCTCATAACTCTGGCCACCCACTGAAAGCAAGTATCCATTGTTCTGCAAGAGAATTTCTATAGGAGCATGCACAACAATTCCTACAGGATCAGTCTACAGGATTAATATATAGGATACACAGAGGCAGTCTATAGAAGAGGCAGAGAGGGGTTCAAGAGGGGATATCACGAGAATTGTCCACTGCCACCATTTTAAAGAGGTAGGATCTGAAAATCCATCCCCATTTACAAGAAAATGAACTAGAAATGCTCTAAAAGCTAGTGGATATAACAACTGTGGGAGGTTATTTACATACACAAGAAAATTTGTTTTCTCCTGAATTTAAAATTCTTGTGTCAAGCCTTTCATTTCCTCCTCAAGCCTCACAAGCAAGATGATAGGAGGATTTAATAGGAGAGAACCCACAAATACTGTGAGGATACAACACCTCCAAGTGCTTGAAATCTCTATAAGACACCAATGGATGGGGTTTTTTGGAAAATTCACAAGGTACAATGATGAGGTGGCTTGAGAATTTTCTCATTCCCTCACTCCACACAACGGAATATATGCCACTGTCATAGTTAGACGACTCACTATAGATCTCACCCCATAGCTCATCAGTAGGGTCACCATACTTCCCCTAGTAATTCCATGGAGAAAAGAAGGAAAAGCAGACAATAAGGTGGCAAAAAGGAAATTATTCTTAGAAGGTGAAGAACCCATAGAGGATAAAAATGGAGTAAGGAGGGACAGTCTTCCATACCCATGAAGTGAGGTGGGTTACCAACTCATCAAATATATCTCATGTGAGGGTAAATACAATGTTGTTTATGGCTACCATTTTAGAATGCTTGAAGAATTAAGATTTGGGGTAGAAACACCAATTCACCAAAGACTCATCATACCCCATTTCTTGATGCAATCACTCTAGACTCCATCAACAAAGGAAAGGAATGGAATTCCCAACAATTGGCTCACCATGGGTTGATCAGGATCCTCATTGAGGATGCCCTCTAAAACCTTAGGATATCTATAACATGGTCAGTCTTGAGAGGCTTACCAGCAAAGGATGACATCAAAACCCTCACCTATGATGTTAGCCCTTATATCAGTGAGGAGGAGGCAAAACAAAAAGAAGAAGATACAAAGCTAGATGGGGATGAGATGGATGAAGAAGAAACTAATGTAGAGGAACATGATGAAGGAGAAGAGAAGGAGGATGATGTTGAAACAGAGGAGGAAATGAAGGAAGAAGCTGATGGAGATGAAAAGGAACATCAAGAGGAAGAAGATAAGAATAACAAAGTTCTAAGTGGTTTAAGGGACAAAGAAGCAATATTGAGAGGATTAACTTGAGAGGGAAAATGCATGGCTGAGAAGACAGCTGCAGGAAAGGGAAAACCAACTAGCATGTATGGCCAGCCTCTCCTTGGAGGCCATCCAGTGTAGGATACCAGCTAAATCCTATGATCTTTACCTCAAAGCACAATGGTTGCAATTTCAAATTAAAACACTCGCACAAAGGGGCATGATGCCATTTAAGGACTACAGGCAGTTTATTGATCTTTGTGATCAAAGTACACTAGAGGATAGGGCCAAAATGGTTGAGTTTTACTTGCACAACATGGCCCTCACAAACATGAATGTTTGGGATCCTAATGTCGATCTAGGAGAACTACAATTAATGGCTTTGGCATCACGGATGAACCATGAGGATTCAAGGGCTACATAGATGAAAAGAATATTGGCCAAAGAGAAGAATGAACCTCTTTTCATCAAAGCTAAACAATCAAATCCCAAGGCCCTAATCAACACCCATAATCTAATTGCAAATGATCCTCAGCTTGCACCTAGATATCATGTTGCTTAAGAGCAAGAAATTTCACATTTTGAGGATATGTTTGGGCTGCTAGGAGATGGTAGTATACATGCCTGCTTTAGGAGATGGAACACACTGACACATAGCTCTAAGATCAGAGAATATCACTCCCCTCAAAGGTTGAGAGAGGCACTCAACAGAACACCTATGTATAAGCAATCAATGCATAGGTTGAAGGTCAATTGGATAGCGCTAAACCACAGTCCACCACTACTCCTAGAGATGCTGAAAGGGAGAAAAGAATAAGAGGAAAAGAGGTAGTGGGAAGAAGTATAAAGGAAAGAAGGCTTCTATGAACAAGAAGAAGAGACCACATCAGAAGCATGGGATGTCAAAGAGGCTACCAGAGCCATGGACATGGACATTGACTAAGTTGCCCAGAGGATGAGCAACACTTTCAGTAAGGGGGTGTTGATGAGCCTCATCATTGGGTAATTATATGGGCCTTAATTCACCTCATACCTTAGTCAAACCAAGTATTCTCACAACTTATTGCGTACTTTTGATCATATTTTGTTTATGAGATGAGTTAGAGTTGGATATTTTTCTTCGTGGTCTAATGTGCATTTAATGCATGATTAAAGGATAAAAGCAAGGAATTTTGGCAAAGACCTTGGTCAAAACTCGAATGGGACAAGGGAAACCAACTCACAAAAAGATAGAAAAGATAGATGAACATCTTAGAATTTAGCCTCTTCGAGGGGGAAACCTCCTTTACATTACATAAATGAACAATTATTGGCTGATACAAATGATAAGACCTCCTTTCTATATATAGGAGTCTAAGGGGTCATAATATAATCAAAGCCGACATAAAAATAATAATGTAAGGGCACAATAATAACAATATAGGGACTACATGGGCACAGCAATATAATAAGGGGTTGTACTAATAATAATAAGGGGTTACACTAGTAGTATAGGGACCTAACTTGCCCCTCTCCTTCAAAAAGTGTTGTCCTCAACGCTTGAGTAGTTATTGATGCTTCTGTATAAAATTCTTGCCCGCCCATGTGGAATATTCAGCAGCAAGTTCTTCCACTTGATAAGATACTCTGAAATTGATCGATTTCGTAGCTGTCAAGTTCTTGTTTCTGTGACTGCTCTAGGTTCCAATATGATTTTTCCTTCGTCAAGTTTTGTTAATATTGTTTGAATTGATATCTTCTACAACTTTCGAATAAATGGCCACACTTTTTCTTCCTTCTTCCATTCATCCTTTGCTTCGTTTATACAATCTGGCTGGATAATAGAAATAGCACAAAACAATGCTTCCACATCCTCATCCTTTCTCGAGAGGGCATATGCAACAACATTTTTCTTCCGTTTTTTGTAGATGATTTCAAAGTCCATTTTTTCTGTTCTTCTAAAGATAATCTTTGTTCTAAAAATTATTTAAGACTATCATGATCCATTTTTACCTTGAAGTGTCTTCCTATTAGGTAAGGCTGCAATTTCTTAAGTGCATGTAGTATTGCCAACATTTCCTTCTCATAAATAGCTTGCTTGAGATGTAGCCGTAAAAATACCCAATCGCCTACATCAAAAATTCTTTCACTGCAATGTTGATTTGCCTATTGTTTCATTTGATTTTGCGCCAAAGTGGCATTATCCTTTAAAAGTGGGAGAACTCGTTGTTGATGCTCGATGTGATCTTTCACTTCTTGAATCTTTTTCTTCTTGATATGTCCTTCTATCTTGAGGGTTTGAGGAGTGGTAATTTCTTCCAATGCATTATAAGATATGGTCAGATTCATTTCTTGATGCTCGATGTGATCTTTCACATCTTGAACATTTTTCTTCTTGATATGTCCTTCTATCTTGAGAGCTTGAGGAGTGGTAATTCCTACCAATGCATTACAAGATATGGTCGGATTCATTTCTTCTTTCTTGATGTGATTTTTCACTTCTTGAACCTTTATCTTCTTGATATGTCCTTTTATCTTGAGAATTTGAGGAGTGGTAATTCTTGCCAATGCTTTACAAGATATGGTCGGATTCATTTCTTCGTTCTTTGGGGTTGGTTCCTGGTGTATATCCTCTTCTTTTGATGTTTCTTGATCCTTTTCTTCCTCCTCTTCACAATCAATTTAAAATAATTTCTTCTCAGCACACTTATGACCTTTAATGTATTTGTTATCACAATTGTAACAAAGTCCTTTTGCCATTTTTTCTTCCAATTTCTATGGTGTCACCCTTGTAGGTTGTGGAAGGCTAGGAGAAGAAACACTTCCATAATTATAGCCATGAGTGGTGGGATTCCTTGTTTCCATAATTTCGCTTTCAATTTTTCTTGCCCACCTAAATGCCTTCTCCGATGAATCAGGTTCCCAAAGATGAACCTCATTCTCAACGTTATCCTTTAAAGTACCTATGGAGACATCAATCCTTTTCCTCTTTGGAATATGATTTACCCTTATATTTAATTTTTGAAAGTCCTCAATGTGCTCTGCCATTGAACACTTTTGTTTGAGATTTATCAATTGGCTAAAGAAGATGTTTCTCTTTGTATCCTCATAATGTGCTATCATTTCCTCTATGAAAATTGGCCATGTAATAAGTGCTTTACAAGAACAAAGCCCTTTATACCTAAAAATTGATCTAGTTCTAAATATGAAGATGCAATACATACCTTTTGTAACATTTGCACCTCATGTAGATCAAAATATTTCTCCATCTGTTGTATCCAATTTACCGGATCCTTGCCATCAAACTTCTTCATGTCGCCTTTTCTTGATTTTAGGAGATTCATATTGAAATAGTTGTAACTCTGTAATTTCATATTTTTTGTAGCCCTTTGTGTCCTCTTTCCAATCCCAGCAGTTTGATCGAAATTGGATTCTCCAAGAAAGTGTTATGCACAATCTCCCAAGATGACCTGATTATATACCTTTTCAGAAGAGAGAACTTGTACGAAGTTCCGTGTGTCACTATTTCAATATTAGGCTGTCAAAATTATACACAAAAAACTATAGTCTGTCCTCTTTCTGTGACTTCTTAAAAAATTTCAATCTAATGCTCAGAGAGAAAGTTATGATGCTTTTCCCAAGGTCACTTGTTTAAGAAGTAATTCGGGGGTCTGAAAAAACCCTAACTTCTACAAATTATATCTCCGAAATTATAGCAAGACAGGATCTGAATTAGGATCCAATGTTCAAACCGATTTCTTCTCAAATGGGTTTTTGTTTTGGCTTTCAAAACTTCGTAGAGAAAGTGTTATAGTGAAAAACCCACGATGACCTATTTTAGTTGAAATTTTGGAGCTTACAAAAACCTTAACTCCCTCAGATCATATCTCCATAAATATAGTGAGACAAGCTCTGAAATTCGGACCCTAGGTTCAACGCGATTTCTTCTCAAATGGGTTTTATTCACTTCTGAAACATCACAAAAAAAAAAATATAGCGAAAATGCCATGATGACCTGTTTGGAGCAGTGAAACCCTGGAATCCAAAGCTCTGATACCAAATGTTATGAAACTAGCTCACAAAAAGATAGAAAAGATAGATGAACATCTTAGGATTTAGCCTCTTCGAGTGGGAAACCTCCTTTACATCACATAAATGAACAATTTTACAAGACCTCCTTTCTATATATAGGAGTCTAAGGGTTCATAATATAATCAAAGCCGACATAACAATAATAATGTAAGGGCACAATAATAACAATTTAGGGACTACATGGGCACAACAATATAATAAGGGGGTTGTACTAATAACAATAAGGGGTTACGCTAGTAGTATAGGGACCTAACATAAATCCTCCTCATTTACTACCCCTCCATTCGAATATTCCTCCATTAGCTCGGAGTGAAAATTATTAAATCATGAGGACTAGAAGGCATCCGAGCAAGCGAAAGTCAAAGCACTAGTTTATATTGAGTTTTGGAGCCGAGCCTCCCTAATTTTAAGGAAGTTGTTGGATACTTCAGTCATATAAGTAGAGAGGCCTAGGACCTCAGTAGGATTCAGACCTTTGATAGTAAAACTCTACTTTATTTTCGAGTTGCAAGACTTGTGATAGTTTTTTATGTAATCCATTGTGTTGATAATAAGAATGAGTTTTGTTTTGAGCCAGCACTAACTTAACTCAGAGGGTTGAAGCTCTTGGGTTAGGGCTCAACCCTAGCAGCTAAGGCTCCTCTTTATTGCGCATTTATGCTAGCATAGATTCATGGTTTAATCATTCATTTGCTTAAGTAGATGCATTTCCATTACAATAGTGTAGCATAGATTAGTTATGTTTTAGTTTGCTTCCGTTTAAGCCTTCTTTCAATTAGTAGGTTATCCAGGAGTTCTTGCATGAAGTTTGTTGTCTTGATTCAGTACGAGCTTCATTTAATTGTCGTCTTTTTCCATCACTTTTTTCTCATATGCTCATTTCCTTCAGCAATAAATGCTTAAGCCGAAGCTAATAAAACACATCTTCATCAGATTATACCCGTAGATTTCCTTACCATCCGATCCATAACAAACCTAACAAATCACCATCTGATTCATTTCAATGCTTGACTTTATGTGCTCCAAATATCCATTGTTGATCTGTCTAGCATTATCTAATGGCTATCATGAATTCTTCCACCTACTTTATGCACTCCAAATCTGCTCCATCGATCTGTCGTGCCCTCAATCCAATGGCTATTGCATCACTCGATCACCAACTAGCTTCGCTGATCTCCACCATTGATCAATCCCGCAAGATCTAACAATTATCGTGCAATCTCCCGTGAATTATTGCACGACCGATACCCGACCGAGAGCACGCAAGAGAAGTGGTTTTCCCATGCTACATGTCTCTCACTTAGGCTAATTGTGTGAAATTTAGAAATATAGCTTACAACTCTTAGGGCATGCGAGATACTGCTTCCCACCTTTATTCATTTCCATGTTTGACTTTCGGCGCTTCACATCTCCACCGTCGATCACTTCATCCAACGGTTATTGCGTCACCTGATCGCCAACTAACTTTATTGATCTCCACCATTGATCAATCCCACATGATCCAGCAACTATCACGCAATCTTGTGTTAATTCCTACACAGTCGATATCTACCCAAGAGCACGCGAGAAAAGTGGCTTTCTCATGCTACGTGTCACTCCCTTAGGCTAATTGCACAAAATTTAGGAATTCCACTTACAGCTTTGAGGGTGTGCGAGAAACTTCTTACCACCTACGAAGACCGCTCCATCTCTCCGTACATTCTTTTCCTTTTATCGCCATGTGACTTAATGTGGTCCATCCATCTATTCACTTAATCCCCTGCGATAAGATCCCTGCTATTCATCTCCCATTAGTCTTGTTTGTCCATCGATTCACTTAAACTTTGTGATAAGATCTCCGCCTCTCATCTTCCGTTAATCTTGTTCAACCATCTATTAACTCAATCTCCCACGATAATATCCTCACCATTCATCTCCCGTTCATCCTGTTCGTCCATCTATTCACGTAAATATCCTGTGATAAGATCTTTGTCGCTCGTCTTTCATTTTTACTATTCGCTGATCAATCCAACGGTTCCTATGCACTACTACTTCATTACATCCTCCCTTCGCTAATTTTGATCTTCGATTGCTTTTCCACTCAACTCATTCCCGAACTTTGTTCTGCATAATATTTAAATGCTATCACTCCTGAGTTTGAATTTGGTTGTTCAATCAGACTAACACTATTTGATCATCAAAAAAAACCAAAAAAGTGAAAATAGATTTAATCTAGTTTCCTTTCTTACACATTAATTTGGTTTGATGCTCTTTGATTTTTTAACTTAGATAGCAGCATTAGGTTAGTGTTGATTTAGCAATTTTGCTTAGCATAGCTGTTTAAATGGTTAATTAGGATATGGTGTGATTTAGTATTACATGTTGTTTTCTTGATTACTGTAGTAGAGTAGCTCTCTTAGAATATATTTTCTATTCTTCCATCAAAGAATCAAGCTTCTTCCGACTCTATAGAACTCTGTCTTGGAACCCTTGGGGTCTCTCACCAGATGAACAAGTGACAACAGGCAGGACCTTCACTTCTACTTGTGCATATAGCACTATCACCTCAAAGTCTGTACGAACCTTGGGTTGATAAGTAAAGTTGATAGCCCAAGATTTGCAGAATCCTTGCTGCAATACTAGTGCTCATCACCAACACTGACCTTCAGGATTGCATTGTGCAATTCTTGGAGACAATGTCTTGCTGGCCCCAAAAATTGTGCAATGCAATTTGCTGCTTGCATGTCACTGCTAACTGAAATTGCACATTGCGTAGTTTTAGTCCTCATCATGCTAGGTTGGACTATGTATTACGCAGTTCCAGTAGTCAGCCAGCCTCCTAACATCCCGGACTATGCCTTGCATAGTTATGGTAGTCAATCTTCCAGCTTGCAGGTGAAAATTGCACAATCTTCACAGACAGTCACACAGGTATGTTGCATGTTAGTCGTGCAGTTTGGTTTTTGTTTTCAACTGATAGATTGCTTTTCATGAGTGTTGTTATGTCTCCAAGTATCACAGGTGTTTTTCTACCTCTCAACAGCACAAGTACAACGGCTTCGAGGAGAGAAGAGTCAACGATATTGTTTAGAGCACAACTAGGGATGCAGTGGATCAAGTGTCTATAAACTTGCCTATATATGAAGACATCAATTTGTTCATGGACAAGGATATCAAGATGAAATGGTAGCAAGAGCACAGTGAGCAGCACCATCAACAGTAGCAGAAGGTAGCACACCTACATGTGACACATGCAATAGGAATGTTGTTGATAGTGTAGAGGCAGAGAAAATTTGCAAGTTCAAGCAGATCCACTAGTGATGAAAGAAGCTTTGGAGATTGAGGCTGTCAAGCAACGACGT
This sequence comes from Pinus taeda, assembly GCA_000404065.3. Classification (NCBI taxonomy): domain Eukaryota; kingdom Viridiplantae; phylum Streptophyta; class Pinopsida; order Pinales; family Pinaceae; genus Pinus; species Pinus taeda. The sequence goes on from APFE031258848.1 coordinate 15,287, forward strand.
AAAAGGAGGATTGTGTGAAGAAAAAACATGAGCTGAACAAATGAGAGAAGGAGTTGCAGTAGGAACAGGTACAACAAGATGCACAACATGCACAGACTAATGAAACTATACCCGTACAATTTATAGATCCATTAAATAGCCGACATGGAGCAGAAAAGGTGAGCAATGTTGTTGATCGCATGCAAGGGAATTCAGTAGCATGCATGTCATTGTATGCGCACATGCGATTCCACCCTTTTGGTACACTCACCAAGGTGAAGACAAGGAGCAATTCCAACTGGAGTTGAACATATTTTCTGACAATATGCATCAATATGTTTTTGGTCCAACTGCACTCAAGATGGTGATACACATATTATCATATGAGTTGGATAGAGGATCCATATCAGTGTACCCAGATGCAATGGAGGCAAGAGTTCACTTTTAACAAGATGTCACCATTGAGCGCATGCACACCGTCATGGACAACCAATCTTAGCATCAGTTCGCCACCATCAACCATCATGAGGATGTTGAAGAGTTGGTCTCACCACAACAGTCTGAGTGTTAGTGATGTCTTGCATGGATTGCTCAAGACATTCTATCTCACATGAGTACACGTGCAGATTGTATGTTAAGTCTTTTCAAGTAGAGGTTCCAGTGTCGATAGTTGAATGTAACAACCATAGAGTAGTTGAAGAGTCGTGAGGATAGACAAATGGTCACAAAGGGGAATGTCAAGGGTCACCCCACCCTTTGATATAAATAGAACCTCATAACTCATTATAAAGGCTTTTGGTCAGCCAAAATTCTGATAAGACTATCTTAGAGAGAGCTTGGACAATATTGTAATGAAGGCTTGGCTTCTCCACTATGCAGAGATAATATATCTCTTTGGAGGAGTGGGTGAATATGGTTATAACGTTCCGCTGTTGGAACTAGTGGTTGGAAATTGATGTATTGTATGACTGGAACTTACACTTCTTAATATAACAAAGCCAATACAATTCATGGCAGCATATGTTGTATTCTATTTCAGCTAACTTGAGTACTCTAAATGATATATGTATATGTTTTCTTACACATGCATATGAAGCTATTTTTGTATATG
>APFE031258853.1:0-19401 GCA_000404065.3 Pinus taeda
CTCCTCTGCTACAGAGTATGATTCTTCCTCCTTTAGTTCAAACTCTATCTTCACAGGTTCCTTTGGTTGGACTTCATGTTTAATAACATCTTTCACCTCTCTGAACACCACATCTTGACTGTACACAACCTTTCTTGTTACTGGGTTCAAAGCTTGTAACCCTTTAAACCATCCTTATACCCAATAAAGATGTACTTTTCAGATTTACTATCCAACTTAGTTCGTTTCTCCTTTGGAACATGTACATATGCATCACATCCAAATACCCTTAGATGTGAAAGAGAGGGTTTCTTACCAGTCCATACTTCTTGTGGAACCTTATCCTCCAACGCTAATGAAGGTGACCTATTGACCAGGTAACATGCAGTATCCACCGCCTCTGCCGAAAATTCCTGTCCTAACCCGACACCACTGAGCATGCTTCTTACCCTTTCCATCAACATCTTATTCATTCTTTCTGCAACTCCATTTTGCTGAGGTGTATATGGAGTAATATTCTGCCATGCTATACCACACTTCTTACAGAATTCTTCAAATTCCTTGCTGCAGAATTCTCCACCTTTTTCCGCCCTCAGCACCTTTATCTTCTTCTCTGTCTGATTTTCCAACACAGCCTTAAATTCTTTAAACCTGTCAAAGATTTCAAATTTCTTCTTAAGGAAATATATACATATATTCCTTGAGAAGTCATCTATAAATGATACATAGTACACAGACTTACCCAGTGATGGAAATTTCACAGGTCCAAACACATCACTATGCACAAGCTCTAATATATGTTTCGTCCTCTTACCACCAAAGGGGAAACTCACCTGATTTTGCTTCCCATATACACAATTTTCACAGAAATCAAAATCCAAAGAGCTATTACTCATACCTTCTACCATACCTTTACCATGAAGTATTCAAAGGCCCTTCTCTCCAGTATGTCCAAGCCTTTGATGCCACAACATCGTCTTCTCTCGAGAGACCACTAGATTTTCTGCTCCACTTGCAGGAACCACAAAACTACTACACCCATCAATAACAATGCTACCTTGCAGCTTGTACAAAGTTCCAAGCCGAACTCCCCTCATCAATACTAGTGCTCCTCGAACCATCTTGCAGGTATCCTTCTCGAAGACTGTTTTTACACTTGCATCATCCAGCTTTCTTATAGAAATCAGATTTCTGGCCAATGTCGGAATATGCAGAACACCCAGAAGTGTTCTAACCCTTCCACCTTGCAACTTCAACTTTACTTTTTTGCGACCAATCATTCTAGCCTTCCTATCATCCCCTAAGAAGACATCAACACCATTGTATTTCTCATACTCGCAGAACCAATATCTATGGGGAGTGAAGTGAAAAGATGCACCTGAGCCAATCAACCATTACTCATGATCTACATGTGTATTTGAAGAAGCCAAGTACACATCCCCACCTTCATCTGAGGTGGTTTTCGCCTCTACAAAAGGAGCATCATCAGATCCATTTCCTTTATGATGTGCTCTAGATTTACAATCCCTTTTGTAGTGCCCTTCCTTTTTGCATTTCCAGCACACCACCTTTACAGTTTTTCCTGGAGATTTATATCTGTCTCTAGATTTGGATCTCCCACTCGATGACTTATTTTTGTTTCTGTTTTGGGACCGTCCTCATACAAAGAAGGCATCACCATTCTGGCTCTCCATATTTTTCCATCTCATCTCCCCTGTCAGCAAGGATGAGACTATTTCATCAAACTACAAGGCAGTTGCATTGCCACCTATTGCAATAACTAGACTATCCCACAAATATGGTAGAGAACACAACAAGATGATGCACTTATCTTCATCTAAAATTTTAATATCAACAGATGCTAACTGACTTGCCACAATATTAAATGCATTTAGATGCTCTGTCATCGAGTCTCCATCTTTCATCCTTAGGTTATACAGCTTTTTCCGTAGGAATAGTTTATTCACCAGAGACTTAGATTGGTACAAAGTCCCTATCTTGTCCCACAAAGCCTTCGCTGTAGCTTCCCCTGATACATTCAACAATACTGAATCTGAGACACACAATCATATTGTGCTCTTTGCCTTCCAATCCAACTTCTTCCAATCTTCATTGGACACTCCCGTTGGTTTAGTACCCGGATCTACCGCGATCCATTGATTTTTACCCACCAACAGATCCTCCATATTGAGTTTCCACAGCTCAAAACTCTGACCATTAAATTTCTCAATCTTTATCTTTCCACTGCTCACCATCTTCTTTCACCACCAGAATTGATCTCAAAGATCTCCCACTGAATAGGGTCTACCACAGGCCCGAGCGAAACCCCTCAACAACAAAGGTGTCCCCTTAAAGCCAAAACTGCTTTGATATCAAATGTAGGTTTTAACTCCATACATAAATTACCTGCATATGACTTCTAAAACACAGAAAATAAACAATGCGAGATCATAACCCATAAAACACATATACATAGATATTTTCCTTTGGATCTCAAAACTGAGTCTACCAGCTTGATTTTTCATTATTTTCCTTTCAATGTTGTAAAACATATTTATACATTTTGAAGCATCCAATACCATGGACCGAAAACCATCGCGTCCAATACCATGGACCGAAAACCAACGCGTCCAAAAAACATGTTTGAAAATCATGCACAAAACCATAGGTGGGTCCGCCCAACCTAACATAGGGTTCAAAACCAAAATTTTCGGGGGCGCTACCCGGGACCCCATAAAGTGGGGTTATGGGTTCCCCTCAAATCCCCTGTGACCTCCCCCCCTCTAACCCTCGGTTAACTACGTGGGCTAGTCGTGGAAAGAATATAACACAACCCAACACCAGGTCGGGTATTCTGTACTATGGACTCAATTGGATTGTCATGAGGTTTGATTACTTTATGGGATCCAATTTCTGCATCATTGCAGGCTTATTCCTCTTCTTAGGGGTTATCCTATCCCCATAAATTTGATTAATTTTTATGGTCCTTATTATGACAAACAATCCTTTTGGGACGAACTCCAACTTAGTGGAATTCTATCAGAGCATGCTCTTATTCTTACATGGGATCTAGACTTCACTATCTCAGCTGGTGAGTCAGGGGGACATCAAGCCCATCTTGACCCTATGTGTTCTTAATTCTTGGATATGCTACAAAGACATAATCTTTGTGATATTACTCTTTGTCCTATATCTCCAACCTAGAGAAATGGCAGATCAGGCATGGATGGCATAGCCAAGTGGCTGGATAGATTTTTGTTGGAAAATTCATTAATTGAAAAATTGGGAAGGACTAGATCATGGATAGCACAAGATAAGATTTATGATCATATGGCCATCTTTTTGGATATTGAATTTGTGAATCATCATCAAAAATATCCTTTCAAATTCAACCACACATGGTTTCAAGAAGAGTATTTTAGGGGGATGGTGGCAGAGGTCTGGAAAAATTACCCTATCAACTCACCCATGTCAGTCATGTCCTCTATGGTTAGCAAGCTTAGGAGTTTGAAGAAGGCTATTATCAGCTCAGGGAGAAACTGGAAATTAAAACAACAAAAATATCTCCTAGATATTGAAGAACAATATGAATACCTTTCCCAAAATTTCTCTTCATATTTCTCAATTGATGTAGCTCAGAAAATGGGCTATCTAGAAAATAAAAAAAAGACATATCCTAAAAATGGAGGAAGAGCCTTGGAGATTAAAAAGAAGGGCTACTTGGATAAAAAAGGGAGATGGAAACACTAAATTTTTTCATAAATTTGCAAGCCATAGAAGGAACATCAACTCTATTTGGGAGATGGAGGTGGATGAGGGAAGGTTGATCACTTCTCCCATAGAATTAAAAGAAGCAGCTACTTCCTCTTCATATTCCCTCTTTTCAGATCTGAGGAAGTAAGATATTTGCTCTCAAATTTAGCTTATTAAATTATATCCTTGCTTTTCAGTCGAGAGGAAGTGACACAAATTGGAGGCTCATATCTCTAGAGGAAATAAAAGGAGTTCTGAAATCTTTTCCAAAGACAAAATTCTGAGCCCTGATGGTTGGACAGTGGAGATTTTCCTGTCCTTCTTCAATCTTATTGGTGTTGATTTATGTCTAATGGTGGATGAATCAAGAAGGAATAGGAAATTATCCACAGATATCAATGCTACCTATATTACTTTAATCCCTAAATGTTCTAAGCCTAAGACCTTCTTGGAATTCACACCTATTTCTTTGTGTAACTTGGTCTACAAACTTATCTCCAAGATTATCTCCAACAGAATCTTATGTTTTCTTGTGAAGAATATGTCTGCCAACCAATTTGGATTTCTTTCGGATAGGAAGATCCATGATGTTATTGGTATTGCTCAGGAACCTATTCACTGGATTAAATAAAAAAACAGTGGGCGATTGTGCTCAAAATGGATCTAAACAAAGCTTATGGCAAAGTCAACTGGACATTTCTTAGACTTACAATTCTTCAAATTGGTTTAGGGCTGGAAGTGACAAACTGGGTTATGGGTTGTGTTACTTCAACTAATTATTTTGTTATTATCAATGGGTCACCATCCAAAAATTTATCTGCCTCTAGGGGGCTTAGATAGAGTTTCCCGTTATCTCCGCTACTATTTTTTCTTGTGATGGAATGTATGAGTTGTCTATTGTTGGAGGAAAACAAGGCAGGTAACATTAGAGGCATAAAGTTTTCCAAAAGTCTTTATATTTCACATTTATTGTTTGTGGAAGATGTTCTACTTATGGGGATTGGTATTGTAGCTGAATGGAGGGCTTTCCACAGATGTATATTACTCTTTTGTAATTCCACTGGTATGGAGATTAATCTAAATAAATCATCACTCCATCAATAGGATGTCGGCGCTGATATTCTTGTTGAAATTCAGTCATTCCTAACTTTGCAGGTGTCATCTTTGGAGACGGGATTTAAAATCTCGGTTTTTATTTTAAACCAAATAATTATCACAAAGAGGATTGGATGTGGATGATCAGAAAAGTGGAACATAGAATAAATATTTGGTGCTATATTTGGCTATCATTAGGTGGTAGAATGATTTTTTGTTGTTGTAAGCTTTGTAGGACTCTCTGATTTTCAAGTTTACATGTCCATGATTCACCCCTCTATGAAGGGAGCGCAACACAAGATTCGAACCCACGATCTCTGGTTCGGTGAGACTTCATTCAATGGCCATCCCCACTTGAGCTACCCCAGATGAAATTTTTTCCTGTAAGCTTGTTAGGACTACATCTTCATCATGTACAACTTCTCACCCCTACTGGGTGATATCACAAGATCTCAACACAAGACTTCCAATTCAGTGAGACTTCATTTCCATGGTCGTTTCCAATTGAGCTACCCAAAGCGAACAGGAGGTAGAATGATTTAGTTAAATATGTATTGAAGAATATTCTGGTATTTTGGTTGTCTTTGGCAAAAATAACTACTTCTATTCTTGCACTGATCAAAGAGATGATTTTTAATTTTCTCTAGGCTGGGAAAAGTAACAAAAAGAGTATACATCTTGCAAACTAATCCATACTTACGATCCCTAAAATACTAGAAGGGTGGGGTTTTAAAAATATTGCCTACTTTCCAAAGCATTAGCTCTGAAGAATGTTAAGAAATTGACTGCATAACATAAATTAATTACGGAGATACACTGAGAGTAACAAGACACAGAATAACCAACAACAATCATAAGCACATAAACACACAAGTTTATCCAGGAAAACCCCAAATCCAGGGAAAGATCCAACCCAATGAGATCTCATTAGCATTGGCCAAAACCTTGGCCAATCCGGCCAAGTGAGCCTTCACCACTCACCTCTAGACCTACATTACAATAAAGTCCTTCTAGCCTTTTATAGGCTCCATTACATATAATATCATGTGCATAAAACCAAGGGTGCACAATACCATGTGCCCCAAAAACCATCATTATTTATCTGGTCAACTTGGACTCTATCCCAAGTCAAGTTTACCTAACAATTCGCCCCTTAAAATTGACTTGGGGTTCCTTGAATAACTCCAGCCAAACCTGCTAAGTGAGACAATCTCACTCACTCTAGCCCTTACCCCCCTCATAGTTTTTACCTGGGGTATTAACCCAAAATTTCCCCTATCACCTAGGTCTAACCCAGATTTTACTAGTGATTATTGAAGGGTACGCATGTGATACCAGGTCTTACAACGATATGCCCATTTACATGTAATGAAAATTGACTCCATAATATTTTGTTTTCCCTTGTTGCTGTATTTGTACATATGACATCAATGTCCATACATATAATGAAAATTGACTCCAAAATATTTTGCTTTCCCTTGTTGTTGTATTTGTACATATGCCATCAATGTCCATATTAAAAGAACCCATCTACTGGACTACATGGGTCACCAGCCGCTGTAATTGCCAATTATTTAGACATTATTTTCTCGTACATGGTTGATCAATTAATTAATACACGGGCACATATCCTCTCATCTCTCATGAACCACATTTAATCATCTCCGTTATGGGCCTTGGCATTTGCTCCCTCCGATATGACTTTAAAACAACGTAAGACTAGGACATCATCGTCATTTCCATTGACATTGATGTCTATCATTTTATCGACTTTCTTTGTGTAACTATTCTCTCATTTATCATGGATCTCTCATGACCCATTTTCCATGCTACTCACCGCTTACATTCATTCCATTCATCTTGATCCCCAGTTCACCATCTCCATGTAATGAAGGAGCGAATGTTCGTTCTGCAGCTTCATGTCGTTGTTCATCTTGACAATGAATGCCTCCACTCATATATTCAGCTCATCTTGGATCAAAGAAGACTCTTTCTTCAACCCCGAGGTAAATTCAGGTCGTCCTCGGAGGTTATTAGTTCGATTCCTGACAGAGCTAAAGCTCTCTGATTTTTGAAGCACCAAAGAAGATTGTCACGCGATGCATGCTCTGGAGCCTCACCACGACAGACCGTTTCCAGGTATCAGATTTACGAAGGTGTCACGTATGAGGAGCACATTGCACTTCCGTGATGGCCTTCCACGTCACCTCCAGAGACACTTCTTCCTCCTTCAATTGCAAAATATCCAATGATGTGGCATTTAGACTCACTCCTTGCTCATCCCAATGTAAAGAATCCAACAACGTGGCTGCTAGAGACAATGCTTCTTCCTTCAGTTGTGAATTATCCAGTGATTTGACCTCCATGGTTGATTTTGCACTTGCATATCTCCTATGAATCTTGTTAAAGAGAAAGATCATTGAAGTCCTTTCTATCTTACGAACGTCTTGGGTTCGAATCCTCTTAGATCTAGCAACAGAGCTGACCTCCTCCTCTTCCAATTCTATTGTGACAAATCTTTTTGTTGACTCTTTCTCATAAATCAATGCCTTTCACAGCGTCAACATGATCATCAATCCTACCACCAAGAGCCCATACCGATCGTCGATCGTCTTGCACATTGTTTTAGGTAGCACTCGAGTGTTCATACACATGTGACAAGGTGCTCACTGGATGAGTAACGCTAGGAGGCTTCACCGCTCCATGAACTCACTACTGTAACCATGCTCAACCTAGATCTTCCTCAGGCACTAACGATTCAACCACATTCTTTGGAGTTTGGACCATCGCTCCACCAAACTAAGCCCTCCATGTTCATGTCCTTGAAACCATTTTTGGGATCTCAGATCTGTGCAGCTCAAGCCTGCCACATGATGGATCTACTCACAAGCTACTTGCGACCAGATCTGGTCTTCAACATCGATCTCTATAATACATCTTTGAGTACTCTGTCGCAACTCAACCACTAATAACATAGCAGTCTCACAACCATGGTATCTCAAATATCTAGAAATAAAGTTTATAGCGATCACTTTATTCACTAGGAGAAATAACCCTTTGCAACATAGGCATCTTTCTGAAGCCAAAATCCAACCTGGCTTTGATACTAATTGTTAAGAAATTGATTGCATAACATAAATTAATTATGGAGATATACTTAGAGTAACAAGACACAGAAGAACCAACAACAATCATAAACACATAAACACACATGTTTATCCAGGAAAACCTCAAATCTGGGGAAAATCCCAACCCAGTGAGATCTCATTAGCATTGGCCAAAACCCTGGCCAATCCGGCCAAGTGAGCCTTCACCGCTCACCTCTAGACCTACATTACAATGAAGTCCTTCCAGCCTTTGATAGGCTCCATTACATATAATATCACGAGCATAAAACCATCGGTGCACAATACCATGTGCCCCAAAAAACATCACTGTTTATTTGGTCAACTTGGACGCTATCCCAAGTCAAGTTTACCTAACAAAGAATATTTGGAGAAGTCTATTTGGGAGTGGTTTGTGGAGTCTTTTCAAAATATATAAACAAACATCCAGTTGTAGACTAGATCATAAAACATTCATATTTTGTTCACAAAAAAGGTTCCATGGTTTGGAAATCTCTTATGACATCCTACCTCTATCTCTTCAATTGGTTAGCTTGGAAAGTGGGGGATGGAAGGCAAGTCATTCTTGGCAAGGATCCCTTTATTGGTGGGGCCAAAGTATACAAATTGCCTATAGAGTTAAGACAAGCACTCGCAGCAAGGGATTTCACCTATCTTTATGATGTAAAAAATCTTCTTTATTCCCAATTGCAACAAAATTATTGGATGACAGTAGTTGGTTTGGGATTAAGGTATGCATTAGCGGTGGAATGGCGCTATTACATAAAAGAGTTAAATCTTAACGGAGTAAGATTAAAAAATTGTAGGGACTCGTTGGTTTGGAGCTAGGAGTCATCTGCTAAAAGATCAAAGCCAACTCAGCATATGATGAGATTGTTGACTCAGAGATGGAACCAACTGATAGGTGGTGGTATAGATATAACTAGAAATAACATATTCCTACCAAGTGAAGATGCTTCATATAGCTCGTACTTCACAACAAAATCTTGACTTGGGAAAATGTCCAAAAAAGAGGCTTTCAGGGATTCAGTGGATGTGTTTTATGCAAACATCAACAAGAAACCACTAAATATCATCTTTTGAACAATTGTAATTTCATGCAGGATATTTGGTGTTATGTACTGCAATTTTTAGGCATTAAGGAATATATAAAGAAGTCTTCTTTTGAGGAAATCCATTTTTCTTGGGCGAAGAAGTACAAACAATTTAGTACTATGTCTATATTTGTTGCTTGGAATAGTTGGCTATTCAGAAACAAGATAGTATTCATAGATGATAAGATATATATTCAGGTATTAATTTCCAAAATTGTTTCACAATTTCAAGAATTTCTTCCCCTTTAGAAATCATTATCACATAGAAGTGTACAATACCCACAAATATCTCAAGATCTGAGGATATGATTATTTGATGGGGCAACACAAGAAAATATGTGTGGAAGCAGAGGGATGATTAAGTTGACAGAAAATAGGTCCATCCAATATAAAATTAGAATTGACTTTGGAACAAATACCAAGGCATGATTGATTGTTGCATGGACTCTATCGATGATTTCTAAACAAAAAAACATAAACTAGTTCCATATTCTAGAGGACTTAAAATGCGTTATCAATCGGATGAAAGGAGAGACTCGACTGGAGGTGTTAAATTTAGAAGCATGGAAATTCACAATAAGAGAAATTATTTTGAACTTCTGAACTATTAGTTTTCAGCACATTTATAGAGAGTTCAATTCCACAACAAATATGCTCTCAAAGAGAGCATTAAAATTGGAGCTAGTAGTTATTATCATTGATGAGCTTATGGACAACAAATTTCAGAGCTCATTTACCATTTCAATTGATCATTTGCCATAGAGCGTAGTTCTCTTGAGGCCGATGAATCTTCATCAAATATGAAAAATATTCTACATGATAGACTTGGACAACAGGAAGTAAAAATATTGATAATTAAGAATCTCTATTAAAGGGTTGTAGTTTTCAAATTAGTAGTTTGATGTTACTACTGGATGTATACTGGAACTTAATTATAGTTAATATCTATTTGTAATTATTTCAGTCAAGTCAGTCTTCATAGGGATTCCAGAGAAATTTAAGCCCGACGGATATTAATTTTCTTGTACATCTCTGGTTTATTACAAAGTTGTGTCTAGTAGTGGTCTAAAAAATTTGTATTTGAAAATCTATATTTTTTAATTCCAAATGAATAACAAAAAATAACTCTTTTACAATGAAAAAAACAAAACAAATCCAAGCTTTTGTTGAAAATGAATTGCACTTAAGTTAAATATTTTTTTTTTCTCGGTAAAAAGACTAAGATTCTATTATATGTACAGAGAAGAAATTACATGCATTGTAGCTGGAAATACCGTGGATTCCATGGCCGACTGAGAAGCCATGGTCTTGACAGAACTGTTCAAAAACTCCCACGCAGGGGAACCATGTAACCTGAAAACATTTGGACAACCTACAGGTTCATTAGAATGAACCTGGAAAGGCAAAATAATAGCCCAGAGACTCAAAACTAAACCCGCCCACGCAGGGGCTTTCTTCTTTGTCCCTACTGACATAGCCAAGAACCGACAGAGCTAAGAACTGACATAGGCAAGAACCGACACGCAGACTTTCACCTACGCTACAGACTTTACAAAATGGACTGTGACCCGAAATTGCATAAAGCCAGAGCGGGTGGATACCCATACTATGAAAAATCAAAATGAAACAGAAGCAGTACCTGAGAAGGGAGAGAGACGCCGAGTCAGGGGCGTTCTTGAGCTGGTGACGCCTCCGCGGGTGGCTTCTCCTCCACAATTTCACACCAGCCGAGCCCTTCAGGAATGCCCTTCCACATTGCAGCCCATTTGGCCGCGTCGCGAGCCCTCTCTGCTTGGGAGGAGGCAGGGTCTTCCATGACAGCTTTTCCTGAGGATGTGGCTTCGATTGATGGAGGAGGCAGGGGCAAATCTTGGCCTGGGATGTCTGGGGGAGGAACTTCCCCTGCTGATGGTGAACCTTCACCTTCTGCTTCCGGTGATCTTGTGAAGAGCATTGAGATGTGCGCGCTGACCCCCTGAGAGTTTTCCAGCTTCCCCAGGGTGAAAACAACAGACCCGAATGCTGGTAAGGCTGGCCCTTCCATGTTCGCCCTGCCAACCTCCACGACTTGCTCGGCCAGAAGAGGAGCAACCCCGGCTCGTCGGTGGCAAAATTGGCAGTAGCAATGGTGATGCTGCCTGTCAACCTGCCCTCGTCCGCAACCTCTGCTTGAGCCCCTGCCTCTTCGGCATGGTTGTCTATGGCGGAGCCGGGCCATGGTAAATTCGTTCGCCTTCCGTCCCAGATTTTCAACAACTGCCACCTTCTTTCCTTCACACTCAATCCGCCCCCTTCCTTCCTCCCAGTTCCCTCTCCTAAATTCCTCACCTGAGCCTCTGTGCTCTGTGGAAATAACCAGGTAGAGGATGACCTGAGGTGGCGCTCTTCCCAGCCAGCACCAAGCTTGCCCCCACTGCAAAGCATACGGCTGCCAGAGCCCAGACCGACTGTATAAATCACAGAGCAATGGCGAGGAGCCAACCCCGACCAGGTATAAATTACCAACACCATTCTCGAACCCTCCTTCGGCTCTTGCCTTACTGTCATCCATGGCCGCATTAACTGTCCTAAGCTACCACCCCAACTTGAATTTGAGTTGATGGCGGACGAGCTTGGGTAATTAAGCTGCATGGGGAGAGGCATGTGCTATCACGTGGGGGCCAGGTGGCTCATCCTCCCACTGATCTGTGGCACCCGCATCCGGGGCACTTAAGTTAAATATTTAATAAATATATAAGTAAAAAATAATAATCGTAAAACAAACCCTACAATGTTTCATTGTTAACAAATCCAAACTTTTGTTCAAAGTGAGATGCACTTAGGTTAAATATTCAATGAATATGTAAGTAATAAATAATGACAATGTTATTTAATGCATAAAATCATGGAATAAGATTTAAAATAAATAAGTTAATTTCAATCCACTCTTCTCCCATAAATTTAAGATACCTTGATTGTGCATACATGAAGACCATGGATTAATAGTGGAGGAAGCTTATTTGATGGTAGTTTATTCTATAGGAAAAACTGGTTGAATATAGTGTGGAGCCATGAGTGATGCACATTAGAACAATGCTTCTTAGTAGATATTAAGACAATACATTAAAAATAGTTTAGTTCTTGTAAATCTACATTAATGAACAACTTTGAACCTGGTCTATCTCAATCAACATTAATGAACAAATAGCAAAGATAAAAAATGTTGTTATTTTCTGCTCTCCACCATGCAAGTGAACTTAGCATCAATATAGAACTGGAAGGCTACGAGGGAAATTTAGGTAACCTCTTTAATGATTCAGAAAGTTGTAATTATGTGGTCTATACTGCTAAAGAAGCTCATTGTCAATTGCCTGAGTTACAAATTAATATGTACATTTGTTGTTATTTAATTGTAGAGTTTTCCCTTCTGCTATGTGGGTTTGTTGTGATTATGGTGTTCGTTATCATTTTGCGTTCAATATACCGGTAAGATTTTGAGCTTTACATTATCCACTTTTTTAAATTTCGAAAATTAGGGTGGTTTGTAGTTTCCTTTAATACACAATTAGAAGTGAAGTTCTTTTATCTTGTTTAATTGTCTCTCCATGATTTAGGAAACTCCCAAGGTTGGCATTAACATTTCCCAATTTGGCCCGTCTTATTTTCTTTTGATACAATTCCTTCTATGGTCCAGATCAGGGGTTAAATTTGACGGGTCACCCTACCCATCGGGGAAATTTTTAATGACGGTTTTATTTTTAAAGTGTCTTTCATATGACTTTAAATATTTATTTTTACAAGTTTTTTTTTTTTTTTTTTTGCTAATCATATTCATAATTTCTTTCACATTAAAATAGTAAATGTAGGTAATTAAATTAGACAATTAAATTTAACTTAAGAGAAATTGAAACACACATACCATGTTTTCCATTTTAGTCACTTCAATGCCAATCCAATTAAAGAATAGTATGTGTGATATAAGTTTTAAACAAAAAAACATAATGTGCATGAAATATGTAAATGTTTAAAAAAAATACATTCAATATCATCATGTACAAAAACTAAATTTTTGAGAGTTTCACCTAACAAAGTAATTGTCAAAATAAATACATGTTGTTCGGGCCATAAAGATCTGTAAATGTATAAAAATAAAAAAACAAAAACAAACTACATACTTGGACCTTCTTCTAAAAGATCTTCAAATATTCAACAGTGTCATCTAGCATGTCCAAAAGTGAAAATTTATAATTGTTAATGATCGAGTTGATGTAACTTTAGTGGAGGACATTGCATCTGAATAACTTTTACCGACATTAAATATGGGGGCCATTGGTGGCGCTGTCGCACGAACCACAGCTAGCGGTGGAGCCAAGCTTTGAAATTGACGCTTGCATGCATGTTTTACCATTTTTTAGCCGTCAAATATGGGTTATTTTAAAATAAGCACGTAATTGTTGACTTGCTGATAATTTTTCAAAATGTCATAATGACGGGTGTATAAAAAATTTACCGGTTTTAAATTTTTACATATATATGATTGTTTTTGGTTATTCTGTTGTTGGTTATGAGCCAAGGTTTAGACTGATTTTATCTCAAATGTGTTTTTTTCTTAGCTTCTGAAACTTCGTAGCGAAATAGTTATAACGAAAATTCCACGATGACTTGTTTGGAGCAATGAAACCCTAGAATCCACAGCCCTGATACCAAATGTTATGAAACCAGCACACAAAATGAAAGAAAAGGTAGATCAACGCCTTAGAATTTTGGCCTCTTCGAGGGGGCAACCTCCTTTACATTACACAAATGAACAATTCTTGGATGATACAAATAACAATACCTCCTTTCTATATATAGGAGTCTAAGGGGTCATAATATAATCAGAGCCGACATAACAATAATAATGTAAGGGCACAATAATAACAATAGTGGGCTTCTATTGGGCACAATAGTAACAATATTAGGACTACATGGGTACAACAATATAATAAGGCGGTTGTACTAATAACAATAAGGGGTTAGACTAGTAGTATAGGGGCATAATGGAGTAAAGGCTCAACAGGTCCGAGTAGTCCCATTTTCTCTGTCACAGGAGGTATCTGCAGTATGTCTCCTGAGCACAAGGATGATTTCTGATACTGATCTACATTAACAGGACAACATACAACAATATTACTTGTATGATCAGAATTTGTTGACATAGGAACTAGCACCACTATCTTTTTAGTATAATTATTTGCTTTATCCATAGAGTTCCTTTGAGTAGTCCAAACAACGTTTTGTCTAGGTTCATGCCCCTGCTTCCTGACATATGATTTCATTTTTTCTGAATGGCTCCAACTTTTCCAACAAGAACTATCCAAATGTCGTACTTCCCTACATATAGTGCATCTAAAGGGCACTTTCCGGTAATCCATCGGTTGGATGGTCTCCTTCTTAACCCAATGATTTTTTATAGACTTTGTTAAATGTTCAGACATATTCATTTCAACTAAAATCCATGACATTCTTTTATCTACATCCAGTAGCAAGAATTCCTCCAAATAAAAAAATATTCCTAGGAAGTTTTCTACATGTACTAGAATTTCTTTTGACCATAGATCTAAGGGAAAACCTGGAAGAATAACCCAAATATGCTTCTACAGATGTATTTCCTATCTAGGATAGAAAGATGGATTCCAACGTTGCTGCCACAGGGATCCTCTCCCAATGACCCAGGATCTGCTAAGAACAATATCAAGACCCCCCTCCGAA
Organism: Pinus taeda; assembly: GCA_000404065.3. Taxonomy (NCBI): domain Eukaryota; kingdom Viridiplantae; phylum Streptophyta; class Pinopsida; order Pinales; family Pinaceae; genus Pinus; species Pinus taeda. The sequence goes on from APFE031258853.1 coordinate 14,777, forward strand.
ATAAAATGAAAATGTAACTAACTATTTACCAGAATAGTTACAAGAGAGGTATAGCCCACTAAAGGTTTCCATGTAGACCTAACCTAGTCCATCAACTGTTCATGCGACATCTTCAAGTAACTAAGTTGACCTACAAGAGCCCTCTTAGAAATAGATTCAACACTCTCAAAGTTTACATCCGCACCAAGGGTTAACTCCTTCATAGTCGCCAAAGCCCTAATGTGTTTAATGACATGTTTTTTTTTATCTGCCAACTTCAAAGGATGAAGAAACCCAATCTCCTCCTGCTCCCGCGTCTTGTCTTGCAGCCTAGCCATACTTTTGATGTTTGCTACCATATGTGAAATCCATAATATCTACTGATGTCTCCCGACTGGAGGGAAATTTCAACTACCACTGTCTCACATTACCTGACCCTTTCTTCCAGCTGCCTTAACCGCCTTTTTTCATACTTTCATCGCTTGTGTTGTGCCTGATTTCTGTCTTCTAGCTATTAGATTCCTATTGACAGCTTTGAATACCTTCTCTGTTGTCCTTCCTATCATCCCTCGGAAACCCTAAGGCATAGAGATCAGAAACCCTAGAAAATCCATGAGTAAACCCTAGAACGTGGCTCTCAGACACCCTCAACCAAACAGGTGAATGAAAACACAATATCTCACTCTATTCGGTGAAGACAAAGCACAACACATTCATCTCACATTGCTTCATTTCGCCTGCAACCCTAGAACCCTAGTTGCAGAGCGTTGTTTCCTGATTTCCTTAGCGCTTAGTGTAAGGTCATGGTTGAATAGGGTTTCAACTCAATGTTGCGTCGGGTTTCACATTCCATTGGATGTTGCGAGGGGTTTCACATTCATCTTGCATAACTCAAAAGTTTGGATTTGTTAACAATGAAGCATTGTAGGGTTTGTTTTTGTTGATAACCTAAACATCATATAAGGAAAGTCTTTGACTTAAGTGTTGCACCCTTTAATCATTCGAACAAACTTTGAACATTTTGAATATTTTAAATCTAGCACACTGTAATTCCAAATAAACTTTGACAGATTCATTATAAATTTATAAAATATTGAGGTTTTTTTTTTTTTTTTTTTACAAAGTTTTATACAATTAGAAAGATATAAATAAATAAAAAAGGTTGATGATGTGGTCATAATGAATAACTGTTTTTTTTTATTGACCCAAATCTACCTTAAATATTGTTGGACCATGTGATAACTTTTAGGATGTATTATGTAGTAATTCGGGGGTTATTTCTTGTCGTGTGAATAATATTTCATTAATTTCGTGAATTACATCCACAAAGAATGATAAATATTCTTGAAAAATCAAGGCTAACTAGCCCGCCAATGGGCCATAAATGTATGTACCCCCCCTTAAATTTTGGGAAGCGAATTATCTAACAACCAATCATGTTTAGTGATAAATAACAACCACTTGAGACCTACTGCCACAAAGTCCTTCCCTATTCGGGGAATATTTACGTCAAATCATTCAACAATCCTCTAATTGATAGCTCACACGTAGCACCAATCCACCCATAATTTGAGACTCCAACAACGAAAAGGCTAAGCTAGTAAGTAGTAAGCAAGCAACCCAATTAGTTTTGGCTCCTCTCGAGATGAATAGACTCCACTGTCGACTGTGATTCCTATGACAGTGCCACGGTGCCACTTATTCCTTGTTGTGTAATGTTCGTAAAGGGATTCAATTTCCATGTCCTGTCCTGCCCTGCACTAAGAAACATCATCTTGATAATTACATTTGATACGAGATATTAAGTAGGTAGCGCTGCCTATCTCATTGGATTCCATATGCAGAGCCCATACCTATGTTTTCTTTCATCATGTATTCTCAGCCATTCCCTTTCTTCTGTAAATTAATTTCCGCATCTTCTCCTGCAATTCTAGGTTTCGTGTTCTTCTCGCAGCAACATACACCAAAATGTCGACGAGTTGTTTGAGCAAAAGTTTGTTCATGTCTAAGTTATTGAGAGGTGATTTTAGAGAAGCAGAGATAGTCGCACCAGAGGAATTCACTAGCAACGACGAAGATGTTGCTGCGGAGGCCTTTGCCAATAGGGACATGATGATTTCATACTATGAGAATGTCGTGCTGGTAGCAGAGGCCAGCACTGACATAACGATCCCATATTTTAAGAATGTTGTGTCGATGGCCTCGAGCCGCGACTTCTTCTCAACCAATGAGTGGCAAGCCATCATGCACCATGCCTCAAGCTGCATTGATGAGTCATACAACCAGGAAGTCCATCCTCTGCTGGACGTTGTCGATAAACTGTGTAATATGGATATTGCCAAAGAAGGCATCCAACTCCAACCATAGTTGTGGTTGGAGATCAGTACAGTGGAAAATCAAGTGTGCTCGAATCTATGGCTGGGGTCAAGCTTCCTAGAGGCCAAGGTATTTGTACGTGAGTCCTGCTAGTTATGTGCCTCAAAAGCCATAAAGAAGGATCACACGCTGCAATATCTATTAAATACCAGGGCAAGGAAGAACGAATTGAAGAAGATGGGATAATAGAGAAAATAAAAAATGCTATAGATGCCATCACAGGAAAAGGGTGTTGCTAAAGTGACACTCAGATAACGCTAGAGATTGTAAGAGAGGGAGCTCCTGATTTGGCACTGGTGGACTTGCCAGGTATTACCCGGGTGCCCATATCAAGTCAGCCGCCGGATATATATGAATAGATTTTAGAAATCATAATGTGTTATATAATTCCAAAGGAAAGCATTATTCTGAATGTCATAACTGCAGATGGGGATTTTTCCACCTGTGATTCAATCAACAAGTCCAACAGGGGAAAGCATTATTCTGAATGTCATAACCACATATGGGCATTTTTCCACCTGCGATTCAATCAACAAGTCCAAGAATGTGGACGAGTGTGACGAACGAACGTTGGTTGTTGTCACCAAATGTGACCACCGTGAACGATTTCATGAACATTATGGAGGGATCAAATCTCTTTTCACTATATAAGAGGTTTGTACCTCAAGGCATTTGATATCTGTCATCCCTTAGTAGATTCTGAAGATGAATCTAGATCGATTAATAGTATAAATTATATTGTTGTAATGTTATGATATTTAATATATGATTTTATAATATATTCAAGTGAAAATGGAAAAAGATGTAATAGTCATATATATATATATAGTCATATATATACATATATATAGAAAGAGGGTGGGAAAGAAGTTGGGAAAAAAGAAGTGAGGGGATTAAGAAATAAGGAGATGGATTATAGGTTTCCAGGAGTGGCTAAGCTTCAATGTAATGCCCCAAACGAGATAATTGATATATTTTGCAAAAATTTAATTCAACAAAATTTCACCATAAAATTTATTATTCGATTAACAGAATTTTTCCATGTAAAATATAACGAGCGAATGCAATTCAATAACACAATGAGTAAAAATAATCTTAGCTTTGATTATAATAAATAAATGAAAGAGTGTACATGATGATATAGTTGAAATAACTGAGATAGACAATTTGGTCTCCAAAACTAATATGCTCTGATGCTGAAATCGACTTTCCCAAAATTGAATTGAAATCAATCACTACACTTGTGAATTCTGGATGAATCACCAAGGGGATGAAGTGGGTTTTCATCCACTCTCACCAAGATCACGTGAAGGTTTCTGTCCTGGGGCTACTATTGAAGTAGAGAGCCAAGTTCTCAATCCTCTCCACAAGAAGGAATCACAAATCTAAGATGTCCCCCAATGGCCTCCTCCTCCTCTTTTATAGACCCGATGGACCACTCTAGAACCTGCTATTTTATTCCCCTCTAGAACTTCCTATTTTATTATTATTTTAATCATGGAGCACTTTCCCTTCTTTTATTTTAATTAAAATATTCTTCAATTAATGTGAAAGAAAGGTAAATTGGGCACCATGTCTCCTTAGTTCTCTGAAAATCACTTCTAACCATCCTACCCTTTAGATATTCTTGTTCTGGTTCCAATGATCTATTACGCTAAGGTGTTATCTCAAGTATTTCTCCCGGAATGCCACCTTAAGTGTAATTAATTGAGTTAGATCCAGTAATAACTTTGCTTTTTGAAAGTTGTTGCAATGCACTGGAATGAAAGGAAAATTGTGCAGATAATGGAATATACAAAGTGAATGCCATCATACCTCATAGAAACTCCTCAAAACCCCTCCAAAATCCACTAGGCCCACTGATGACACCAACTTGCACCTGTGACCTGTCTGCTCCCAACTTTGAAAGTCTATCCTAACCATGTCATAAGGAACACACAAAAAAAGAACATTATAAATCCTCTCAACCTAAGATTGCATGCCCTCAATGTTGGTTCCCTATAATACTAGTGATTACCCCATTACTATGGTAGTTGTACCCCTTATTAATATTGTTGTGCCCCTATTGCCCCCATATTGTTATCATTGTGCCCCATAGAATCCCTCTATTGTTATTTGTGTGGCTTTATATTATTATTGTTAGGTCGGCTGGGTTATATTGTGAATCCTTAGACTCCTATATATAGAAAGGAGGTTTTGTCATTTGTATCATCTAAGAATTGTTCATTTATGTAATGTAAAGGAGGTTGCCCCCTCGAAGAGGCTAAATT
>APFE031258853.1:19432-42812 GCA_000404065.3 Pinus taeda
CAAACAGGTGACCTGGGGAAAATCGTCATAACTTTCTCTCTGAGCATCGGATTGAAATTTCGCAAAAAGGTACAGAAAGAGGACGGACTGTAGTTTCTTCTAGATATTTTTCAGAGCCAGGGTCCAAATAGTGACACGTGGCACTTCATACAAGTTCTTATCACCAAAGTATTATGGTCCGTACAAGGTGTTGCAAAAGATTGGTACTATGACATACAAATTGGAGCTTCCTGCAGCGTCTTGATTGCACCTAGTTTTCCATGTTTCATGTTTAAAGAAGGCTATAGGCAACAAGCTCCCAGTTCAAACAATATTGCCAAAACTTGACGAGGAAAGAAAAATTATATTGGAAACGGAAGCAGTCACAGAAACAAGATCTTGATAGCTACGAAATCGATCAATTTCGGAGTATATTATCAAGTGGAAGAACTTATCTGCAGAAGATTCCACATGGGAGGATGAGAATTTTATACAGAAGTATCCAGAACTACTCAAGCGTTGAGGACAACACTTTTTTTGAAGGAGAGGGGCATGTTAGGTCCCTATAATACTAGTGATTACCCCATTACTATTGTAGTTGTATCCCTTATTAATATTGTGTGCCCCTATTGTCCCCATATTTTTATTACTGTGCCCCATAGAATCCCTCTATTGTTATTTTTGTGCCTTTATATTATTATTGTTAGGTCGGCTGGGTTATATTGTGACTCCTTAGACTCCTTATATAGAAAGGAGGTTTTGTCATTTGTATCATCCAAGAATTGTTCATTTATGTAATGTAAAGGAGGTTTCCCCCTCAAAGAGGCTGAATTCTAAGGCATTGATCTATCTTTTCTATATTTTCTTGAGCTGGTCTCATAACACTCAAGCAATCCAAACCTGTGGACCAGACTGTTGGCCCAATGCAACTGTGACCCAATGCCCGAATCCCATATGAACGACTGGGTGATGTTATGCCTTTGTGTCAACTCACCATGAATGGACCCCTCAATGCCCATGTCCCAGACCAATCTCTGACTGAAACTATCATCAACAAATCCTCCTGGATCCCAATTCTACTAGGAACAAGCACCAATTCTCCATGGATCCTATTGTATTGTAGCTCCGGCTGTGAATGTTGCCTGTGTACCAACTCATTACCTCTCTCCAATCCAACCCCTAACTCAATCCAATGCTAATCCCACTCTCTTGCTATCAGGATGGAATGCTGAAGGGTTTTCAGCCTGTGTCCCACTGCCAACTGGGACATGTAGTATCTGACATGTCTAGGGATCCCTGTTTTACTATGCCCCTGACTAAGAATATCACACCATCAATAGGATACCTACTCATGATATCCCGCCAATCTATCCCGAATGCATAGGTACTTGTATATGGAACAATTCCCTTGCTGCTCCATGCCCATATCACACAACTCTGTTTAGCCAATCAATAATATCCATTGAGAAAATATTACCTCTCTCCCTATAATGGTTTCACGTGGCCAAACTATACTGCACATCTTGTCTATGTATTCCTGTAGAGGGCTACTCCGTGAATGTACTACAACTCTACTAGCTACCTATGCATCTATCTACACCTCATCAGTGGGTTGGACCAAAGATGGATGCACGATCATCTCCAAAATATCATCCCTCATTTGACTGGGAACTTCATGCTCCTCCAGTTTACCAACCCCCTTCCAAACTAACCTGTTAGACTCCAACACCTACTAATGACAAGTTTTGACCCCACTAGCTATCTATGCATATGTCTACTCCTCATCAATGGTTGGTCCAAAAGATGTTTTCTCATCCTCCTCTATCATGGGAACAACATGAACCCCCAATTAGCTCTCCGCACTATGCATATCATCCCCCTCAACTGACTCTTGCTCCTTCATGTGCTCTCCATGTTGAATCATCAGTCACTCTCTTGGAAAGTCTGCTCCCCGTAAAATATGCTTCTCATCGTACTCCATTTCACATGAATGCATACTTGGGCTACTTCCAATATACCCACATGATCGCTCATGCTCCTTAGGGGTATCCTCATATGAACTCTGGGACTCAACCATAAAATTTGAAGCCTTATTTTGGAAATCAGAATTGATCTCCTCCTGTTCTACCCCTACAATGTCCTTAGTGTCACCCATCCATTAGTGGTTAGGTCCCCATGGTCCCTTGTAGATGAAACAAATACCCTTCCTCCTCATCTCATTCTTGTTGTATGATACATCAAACCATAGCAGATCCAAACCTAGTCAACTGTCTTCTGAGCAGATCCAAACTTGGTCAACTGTCTTCTGAGCAGCTCAATTTTCTGCTCAACCAACCTTTCATTTAGTTCATAAGAAACAGGTGAGACTTGTTGTTCTCTCCTCCAAATTCTCAACAATCTAGTCCGCAACACACTGCAAATGGCATCACGACCTCCCATGCATGAAGACAAAATGGACTACATATCTGTTATGATGCGTTAGGATGATGTTTCCTAATGCTAAAGAAGCATTAGAACATTTGATGAATGAAACCATCAGATTCTAGATCAAACATGATTTCATATGTTTTGACCATGGCCATGATTTCTAAAATCTCAAGCTTCTTCCCAAAGGTAGAGCCTTCACTGTTGTCCAAGTGTTGGAATTTCTAAGTTTGACACGTTAGAAACCCTTCATGAACTTTACTCATTTATTCCTACTTACTCGTTATGTTAATTAACAAGTTATTTACCATGTAAATACTGGAAATAAATACAAATGCATGCTCAACACATTACAGATCATCAACTGAACACACAAGTGACACCGTTGTTTTTGGACTAATGTCCTCGGAAAAACCCAGTGCGGGAAAACCAGTGCAGTTATCTGAGGGTTTGATTTATTAAGCAGTTTCAGAATACAATCTATGTGCCAAATCTGGCTCACCCAACAGATAAAAATCTCAACAATAGTACCTCTCTACTTGAAAGCAGATATTCCAGTTGAATCCCCAAATAAACACTCCAGCAGCTCCACAGCTCCAATCTGCCACAAGAAACCCCAACGACAGTCTCTAGGGACTGCGTCGGCCTCTCTCTGGCCTAGCGTTAGCTCGATGTCACTTTGGCTTGGCCTGCGTCAACCTTCTGGCTCTCTATGTCACCCACACTGGCCCTCTAAAGCACTGCGCAACTCCTGGCTGGCTTTGCGTGAGCCCTGGCTAGTCCTCTGTGAACCCTTGGTTTCTTCTGTGTCCCTCTCTCTGTCTACTACGCTGATCCTCCTGGTGCTATCTCTGTTTCTCTGCTTTTGTATTCACTGCCACTCAACTGCAACTTTGATCACTCTCTCAGCTTTCTCAGCAAACCCAGCCCCAGAAAGTCGAAATCTTGATCTCTTGGTGTGTTCTCCATATGACCCTCAAGCCTCCTCTTATACTTTTCTTGTTGATAATTCAACGACTGAGATTAAGTCTTTAATCAACGGCTAAGATTATATTTGACTTGATCCATACCTTTTGGACCATTCTAACACAATTTTATATTAATTCATATTAATATTTTATTTTCCCTATGTTTAGACTAAGGGACTCCATTAAAAATATTAATTATTTTAATATCTCCCAAACTGTTGAGAATCTACCCAAACCCTTTCTAGGTATTGGATATCTCATGTGCCTTAGCCTCTCCACCAATTTTCGTAGCTAGAGCACATCCAATGCTACCCCAAATCAACACTCCCTCTTAGCGAGGACTGTGCTCTAGAAATACTCATCACTAAGTATCGCCTTGATCATCCGGCATCGTTCCCTGTGCTGATGCTAGGCCTGCTCCCATCATTTTCACTACTGCATCCTATACTGCTACCCATGGGCTTTCCACTTCCACTGCTGCATCCATACTACAACTCCCTCTACATCTGTGCTGCTGCCCATGGCCTTGCCACTGCCACTGCTGCATCTGCACTACAACCCCTCTCATCATGCTGCCCATAGCACTACCATTGCTAATTGTTGCACTGCAACTCAGTTACTGAGAAGTAAGTAACTGATCTCCCAACTTTGACATCTTTGTCAGGCTAGAAAGACCCTCGATGCTGAAACTCCCTTTGTCCCTGACAAGTGCTCCCTCTCTAAACTCTGCGCTACTGCAACAAATCTATGCATCTTGCACCGTTGCACACCGCTCTGTGCCATATTGCACTGGTGCAACACTCCCGTGCATCTCACTGATGAGCCCCAAAAATGGGTAATTATATGGGCTCATTTAGCTTCCTAATTCGACTTAATCCACCATTATCATTAGTTTATTGCATGTTTTTTATTATATTTATGCTAATAGAGTGAATTGGGTTAGTCATTATGCCAAAAAGTCTAACGTGTGCTTTATACAGATTTTTGGTCAATTTTGAAACAAAATCAAAGGTTTAAATGAGCACTTGGCAGCCAAATTCATCGAAGAACAAGGGAGAGGATTTGTAGGAAGGTGTTATGAGCCCTTAACTCGAATTCTCCTTCAAAAACTCAGAGCACAAGGGGCAGCCAAGCAAGTCAACTAGGACTGCTGTTAACTGCAAGTTTTGGTAGCCGAGTCCCTAAAGTTTAGGAGGACTGTTGGGGTCCTCAATTTGTATAAATAATAAGGCTTAGGGCCTCATTGGAGTTAGTCGGTTTTTAGTCAGTTTTTAGGCAGGATTTAGTCAGATGTTATTTAAATTTTAGCCAGTAGGTTAGCTCTGCATTTCATCACATTTTCAAGATTTTTCTTGTAGACAGTTTCTGGGATGTAACTATTATTTTTTGATCAATAAAGATGAATCCAGCTTTGCACCAGCTCTAATCTTTCTTAGGAGGCTATAGCTCTTGGGATTGGGCCCAACCCAAGTGCCCAATACCTCCTTTGTGTAATTTTATGTGTCTTTGCTGCATTCCTAGAATAATTTCTGCTATTGGGATTAAAATCTTGCTTTGTTACTTATGTCATTTTTTATGATTGAAATAGCTTTTCATGCTTCAGGTTGATTTGATAGGTTGTTAATAGAAAAGATCTTCAAAAAAGGCCACCAAGCAATCCTTGATCTCATCTCTCCCTCTTTGAGACCATGAGCTGAGACCAAGGTGTCCTTGCTGCCACAAAAACATTGTTCTTGCTTCTTCATGCAATTGCTAGTGTTAGATTCTTATTTGCAAAAGTTGGTACCAGTTTTGATTACATGCGTAGATCTATTCTCACTTAGTTTTCATCATTATCTTGCATGATTTTCTACCAATAAATTTCTGTTCATCATGGTTGCTACTTCCTAGGTCAAAATAGGTCAAAGTAGCTACATCTTTGGTTTGCATAGTCTTTGTTTGGTTAGTTTTGGAAAATAGTGTGTAGAATACCTATGATGCCTTCATGCCTACCTTTCCTCCATTAGACAACCTGATCCAACCCCCTAACTCAGATTCCCCCCTTTCATTTGCCACCCCTTTTCCAATTTGACCTAATTCCCATATCTTTTTGCAACCTTGCTCCCTCCATCCTTGAACCAAATCCGATCACCTTAACCACTCCTCATCCTCATTCACCAAGTCCTAGACCTCCTCACACCCTTATCTCGCCTCCATACCCACTTCTTCACCTTTCTTCCACCATCAACCCTCCAAAATTCCCTTTCAGAACATCCTGTAGAAGCTACAGAACATCATGTAGAACCCCTACAGAGTTCTTGTAGAAGCTCAGGAAAGCAGTTTCTTGAGATCCGATCACTGTGAAACTCTCTGGAAGGGTGCTAGGGACCCCTTAGGCCCTCTTGTCACCTTCCATACCTTCTGCAAGAGCCTACTCCATTTCCTTTCATCAAACAACCTCTGCACAGTCAAAACAGTTAAAACACATGCATAATAATTCTACAAGATTACTCAAAAGTACAAAAAGATGTTCCTTTCCATATCTAACTTCAGAAGTAGCTTAGACACATGCACTTAACCTTTGTAAGAATCAATGACATCCCTTTCTATAGCTTTCATCCTTTTTCTTGCATCAATAGGGTTAGTTGGTAAAGGTAGGGTTTGCTAGGGTTTGCATTTCCTTTCAGTTTTCAGCTTCTTTATGCAAGTAGACTAGCCTCTTTTGAGTTAGCTTTCATCCATCACAGTTAAAAGCTTCTTCTAAAAGCTCATAGAAGTTGGCTTAAGCTCCTAGCGGACTTGTGCTAGCTGATCAAGTGACAGTCGCGGCAAGAGCTAGTACTTGTGCATATAGCACCGTCGCTTCCAAGTTTGTTATGAAATACCACGTTGATAAAAATAAAGAAGGGAGTCCCAGGAGTTGTAGCATTATTGCTGCAATACTAGAGCCCACCACTCACACTGCTGCCTCACATTGTCTTGGGAATCCTGCACTGTAGCTCCCTCTATTGCTCCATCCGCATCCGTCTCTACTGACATTTCCATTACTGCTACTCCTCTTCGGGGCTCCTGTAGCAAGGTATAATCCAAGAGGTTGGGTACCTTGAGGATCCTGCCCCTCATCACTTGTAGTCCTCCTGACTACAGCTTGATGTCTCCCCACTTATTCTAAAGTGTCATATGAGCACTCATGGCACAATTGTCATCTGTCTCCACATCCTTCTTTTCCCTCGTTGGTGCTGCCTTGGTCTCAGAGGCCTCTCCCTTACTCTTCTTCCTTCGACATTGGGTCACATAATGACCCAGATCCCCATAGTAGAAGCATTTGACCTTGGAGAGGTCCTTCTTCTTCTGTTTCTCCTGCTTTCCCTAAGATGCTAGGGAAACATCTTCCTCCTTCTCCTTCTTGATTGTGATCCCCTTCCCACTGCTTCCCGCCTTGTTCAACCTTTTGATCTCTTCTTGGCGAAGAGAAACCCACATTTCCTCCCAATCTGGAAGGGTCGCCCTGCCCAATATGCTTTGGAAAAACACCTCCCAATCTTCTGAGACTGTGTTTAGGGTTGTTCTCACCATCAATTCTGGATCTAGCGTTGCCCCTATGGAAGTCAACTAATCTCAGATCTCCTTCAATCGACTAAGGAATGGGTCAGTCTATTCTCCCTTCTTCATTTGGTATGATTGCAACTGATTTTCCAGTAGCATCTTCCTCTGCACGAAAGCATGCTGATACAACTTGGTCAATGCCTCCCACATCTCTTGTTTCGTGTTCTTCTCAACAATATGTGGTATTATATTATCGTTGACACCGTTAAGGATGATACCCTTAGCCCTCTGCTGGCTTATTGGGGCCTGACCCAAGTTTAGAGGTGATTTAGCCAAACAAATCCCGGTACTACGGCCCTTTCGACAGAAGTCTGCGGAGCGCGAATTGAGGACTCATCTGAAGTAGTATGGGAGGGTGCTAGAATCAGGTTTCTGCACCCTAGAGATGTCTGATGGGTTCAAGTGGTCCATGGTTCGACTCCGTGCACACGTTTCTACGCGCACTTTCCCACGCATCGCAGCCTGAGATGCTGCCTTCGCGCAACTCTACTTGGGTGCTGAATGCTATTATTACACAAGTCATTATTGGTATTCCAATGTTAGTTGATTATTTTAGCCTGCTTGCATGCTTTAAGTTATACTTAACAACATGAATTATTCATACAGGTGTGCGCAATAAATAAACATTATATTTGCAATTTATATCAAACATGCATTAACCCAAGAACAGATACACATAATTATGATAAAACTTCTCTTTATTATTTCTTCCTTAGTTACAGACTCGATTTCGTCTTGTGCACTCAGCTGCGGATTAGTAGGCCTCTGCGCACTCAACTGCAGAGCCTTCTCCTACCCTATGATCCAAGACACACTTGGACACTTAGATTCTTGCTCTTCACTTCTACTTCCTTATCTATTACTTAGTTATCTTTTACACTTAGAGCCTTGCTCTATTTATACAATCCCATGGTCCATGAACCATGGGTAGGCTGACATTATGTTACAAAACTAGGGTGGACAACCCTGTGACTCTATCATACATTTCGTGCACCATGCCCGCAATTCGCGGAGTATTTGCAACAATTTTACAAAAATATCGGTTCAAAACTTGGGCTTTAAGCCCCAAAACATGCCTTGGGGGGATTCCATGCCCAACAACCCCCCAACACAAACATCTTGACTCGCCCTCGAGTCACTCGGTCGACGTGGTGAGCTTGGCGCAGAGTCCCACCTACTGTTCTCGAATTGTACTGAGGTCAACAGTGCACTGAGCTGCTGCCTGCTGGATCTGCTGCATCCAATGTTCTGAGACCTCTGTGTCTGGGGTGTTTCTCTACATTAATGTGTGCATCCCTTGTATGTGCACGAGCTTTCCTTTGATGTTCGATCCAAGGTTGTACACGCACTTTGAGAACTTACTCCTTGTGTCACACCACGTCCACCTTCTCATTCAGTGCTTTGGCTTGCTGCATCCTCGCAAGCCTCTGGGTGAGGACTATTGTCTGCGCAGTTCCTCAAACACTGCCATATTGCTACTGGAGTTCTCGTGCCTTTGTATCCAAGCGTTGGATGTTGGGGTCCTCCTACAGAGTTGTGAGGACCTCAAGTGCTTGTTCCAACACGTTGGTACAGTCTCGATTTGCACCTTTGATTTCCTCTAGTCCCATAGTGATAGCACTAATGCGTTGTTCTCTGACTTTCGAGGGAGTGCATGGCTGCGCCTTTAATCACAGTTCAGTGATCTGAAGATTCAGCTCTAGCTAAACCTTTGTCATTTCTTCCCTGGCCTCGCGAACTCCTACTGCTAGTCTGTGGATCCGCACCTCCGTTGGTAGATCTCTTGGGATAGCCAGCTCCAGGACACTGCGACAAGAGTCACCTACCACCTGTTCCAACTGTTGATTTTGTGACACTAATTCGTCGCGCTGCAAGCTGAGTTGTTCCATGTTTATCTTTTGTTCACTGAGGACTTGGATCGTGTGGATCTCCCTAGCACGCAGCTCTACCATTATCCCATCTTATAAGAGATATAGTGTCTCACACTGAAGGGCAACCAGATTAAGGACAAGGCCTTTCATCATGCTAATCGAAAATCAATCGGCCTCATTCATTGTCACTAGGGCTCCTTCCGGCAACACTATTTTGTTTTCCATCTGTGTGTGCAACATATGCTCTGCTGCCAAGGATCCTACTGTGAGGGGGATGCACTTGTAACTCCTGCAACTGCGCCTTGAGGGTCCCCAACACAATCTGGTGCTCCTACATAAAATCTTGAAGAGCCTCATTGGTGACATCGGGCACTGTCTCGTCAATGTCATGGAGATCACCCTCGGTTAGGGTTATCGGGTCAATGGCCAACTTTGAGGCCTTGACCTTCTTCCTCGATCCTTCTCTCTCTATCATGTGTGAGTGCTTCAACTGTGTGGATGCAGTCCCTCGGTCCATGCTCCCTTCTGCTATTTCTGCTTCTTCTACGTCCTGCCCCTGCGAGGGCATTGCTTGGTCCTCGCCTGCCTTCGCAGTTCCTTCCTATGCTACGACTGCTTCTATGGCCTTTTTCTGCTTGGCAGCTTTCTATGCTACTTCCCGCACTGCCCGTACCTGAGCTGCTGTTGTTTCCTTCCGCCTTGTATCGTCCAACTATGTGATGTGTAGCTTGGCATCGTCCTTCTTCTTCTGTGCTGCCACCCTCTCGAGTTTTGCAAGATCTGGGGCGCGCCATTCTGGAGGCCATGCCTCCAAGACAGTGAAAATGGCATCATCAATGGATACAAAAGGTAGCTTCGTCCACTGCTTCGTTGTGTCCTTACGCACCTTGATGTATATATTATGCACGTCGGCTTTGAATTCTACAAAACTATGTAGATTATTATACATCATGGGCGACAAGCATGGCTTTCAATTGATCCACATCCAAATGTTCATCTCCATGAGCACCGAGAACATCTTGCTATCGCATATCATTTTCGCATCCTTCATGGCCCAGAGCGAAGTGTACTTCGCGACCTCTGGTAAATCATTGTCAATTACGGGGAATTGACTGTTCTCCTACAGTTCCCCCACTACGAGTACTATGGATAGCAACAACCATGCATAGTGGAAGCTTTTACCCTGTTCATGGGCTTCATAAAAATTCTTCAAGAATTCCGTGTAGAGGAATTCAGCCCAGTTAAACTGGACCCCTTTTGTGCACTTCTCAGCCAGTGCAATCACCGATGTAGGTACCTCGTTAGCACGACACTTTCGCATAACTTTGCTGACCAGGATTTGTGTTGCTATGCGTACCACTTTGCCCTTGATGTTGGTGATCACGTAGCCCCTCTTCTTCTTCTCCAGCATGTACTTCATCTTCACGGCCTCCACGTAGGCCAAATCACTACCCTTCCCTTCCGATATGGTCGCGGGGTCCTTTTTGTTGTATGGTAGCCGGGAAATGTGATGGATTAGGTCTGTCGTGATGGGGATAGGCTCCTCCAGCCATAGATACACATCATACACCAAGCAGAGCAGCTGCCTGATGACGAAAATGGCTATTGGGGTGTGGTGGAAATGCGGCATCCATAGCAGGTTCAGTAGCTCACCATTTTCCACTTCCCGTAGCCACTTCCGCAGATCTAATGTTGTCACCATCCCGACACTGTTTTGCTTCATGAGATTCCTGGTCTCTAGGTGAGGGAACTTCTCGTATTCAGCGAGGTCCCAATCTTCAAACTTCAAGGTTGGCATGTGGCCGAGGTGTGTGCTTTCAAACACAATGTCGTCTGGGAGGAGCGGGGTCTAGAGTGAACTCTTGGTTTCATCCAGGTCCTTGGGCAATTTGGCCTTCCCTTTTCACTGGGGGACATATGCAAGCAGTTTTGTCGCAGACCGTGTAGGTTGAATATCCTCCTTCATGCTTCATCTTCTTCCTCTGCGATGATAAGGGCTTGCAAATATTCTTCCCCCTCATCTATTTCTATAGTGACAACTTTCCCCTTCTCTGCCATTGATAGTTTGCTATGCAGCTGGTTCCTCGGGGACACGCGTATTGGAGCCATTGCTTGTTTATCCTTCTTGGGTCTTGGTGTACACGGTGATTTGAGGATTTCTGCCACAACCCCGACACCTTCTGGAACATCCTCCACAATTAGGGTCTGCATGGCCTCACTGGCGGTTACCTCTTCTATTCCCAGACCATCCTTAGTTGCTATCATCGTATCTGGGTTGTATCTGTCACTCGTGAATTTAGGGGCTCAATCAACACTACACTCACAATGCTTAGGGCTTTGCTCAATCGCTCAATTTTCAAATGACCAAGTGTTGTTTTCTGGGTAGCCCCTTGCATTTTATAGTTCCTATTGAATTCGAATTCGACCATTTGCCCCAATTTTGGGTCATTAATGTTTTCTTAGCAGCAGATTTTCCCAAATCTTGCCCACAAATCGTGTCTTAAATGTTCGTCTCCCGCACTATTTGGCCTCAATTCAATCATCCCATCATGAACAGTGACTTCAACGGTCACTTTTTGGGCAATCCACACGGAAGTGCAGTCCCCTGTGCATGGTCGTAGACCTTGTGACTTTCTGTTTCTCCGCTTATCTCCAACATCGCACAGCTCCCGGGTAGGATAGTTTATAGTCCCGTGCTCCCTTCCAACTACCTGGAGCGCTAAGATTGTCCTTCCCTTGGCTAGTCAGGTGGTCACACCACCCGTGCGGAGCACCATCCTGTCCTCCATCATAGTTCTTAGAGAATCCCCACCTTTTATGGTTGCACACTTCCTCATTTGCAACGCGCTACCCTGGTCACTATGCTTGCCGATATGCGATCCAAGCCAAGGCATCAGACTAACAAATTTATGGCGATACTTCTCAAACTTGTCAGTATGATTGTATGCACATTGCTTTACCATCCTAGTTTTTTCAGCGAGAAACTCTTCCTTTATCTCGCCGTCCAGCTTCTTGACCTCCACGCCTATCAAAGTGCTTTTCTCTCTTATCCATACCATTTCTTTTTCAAGTTCACGAAGTCTAAGGTGTCCCTGTTGGATTTCTTCCTCAATTCCCATGTGTTCTGTTTCTTGCGGCTATGTGATTCCTTCTTTCCGGGCTTCGCAAACCATTGTATCTATGGGTGCTGTCATGCGTGGACTAGGATTTGCCTACTCCATAGGGATTACAACATCTGCTTCATACTTCAGTATCAAAAGTGTCTGTGCGGTCAAAGTTTTGTACATGGTCCTATACGCCCATAGAACCGCTGGTAGTCGCAAGTCCCAGTCAGTGCATCTCACATGGTGGATTGTGTTCAGTACTTCACATACTTTGTCAAAGGCTTCCACATGGATAATCTTCGACGCGCTTGGTTTTATCATATTTTGTCATTCGTGCCATCACCTTGCCTGCTCCTACTTGTTGGTCTTGTTTCCTATCATGAGGATGGTATGCGTTCGTACAGGTTGCGTACCATATGCCTGTACCCATGTGGAGAGGTGGGTGCGCAGGTTGTTTTGTCTGCCATACCCAGCTTTCATCCTCATCCGAGGCTTTCCAAACCATAGGAGCATCACCCTTCTACATTCGCGCTAGTCCTCAAAACTTATTTGATGTGTACCCCACCACCTTGTGGGCGTAGCACGTAGTACCCATTTTAGAGCATCAAAACGCTACTGTTCTATTACCTTTCTTTCAAATTTGGTTAGGAAATGATCCACTTCACCCAACCCGTCATACATAGGCAGATCTCTTACCTCTATTGTCACGCGGCACAGTGACCTCATCGTCGTGTTGCAGTTGAGCATGGTTACCTTGTGTAACCGGTTCTTGCATCGTTCTATTTCCTCGTTGGAATATGAGGTGCAGGAGCTTTCGCGCTCCCATGAAATCCTGCCATCTACTGTAGGATTCACCCAATCCTATTTCTGAGTGGTTATCTTGTAGATACAGTCTAGATCGTCATCGCTCTCGTCATCGCGCACTAGCTCGGTGTAGAGCAATCCTTCGGTATGGTCTAAAGGTACCACTACGTGCAGTGACTTTTTCTCAAAATAATCTTGTGCTTCTTTATATTTATTACTTCATTCATGTCAATGGCCTAATCTATCCCCAGTAGCGTAGGATAGGGATTGTTGTCATCAACAATCTCTATCACTTCGAAATCTGCAAGCGCGCCCACACCTTCAATATCTACTGTTATTCCATGCAATCTTCCCATCGGTAGGATCTTTTGCTAGTTCGCCATTTGCAATTGAATAGGAGACCATTGCAATGCGGGCTTGCCCATGTGCTTCCATGTCTGCTTTGGTAGGACGTTTGCGTCCGATCCTAGATCCAAAATCACTTGATCCATTTCATATTCCCTTATTTGCGCAATCAATCTCATCTCCCTTCCTGTTCACGTTGTGTGCTTTCTGAACTTTCGTACTTTGCACGGTTCTCCTGGTCCAGCACATCTAGTGCTGAGTTATTGTAGTGCCTTCATAGCCTTGCTGTCATGCAACAGCTTCATGCATGTCTCCATAAAGGTAATAAGCATTGATGGGTCCATCTCCAGTTCTAGTTTGTCTTTACTACCTGAAGTGGAGGGCTTTGTGAAGCTCTTCTTAGCTTTCATGAATTCTCCTTCACACGCTCCAAATCAAACTCTGGTTCCTTTGTTAGAGCATTATGAACCCAAGTACTCACTTTAGGCTACTTGCCTTTGTCATCTCCTTTCATGATACCACTTCGGAGCATGATGTTTACATTCGGGTCCTCCTCGTGTGGCTCAAACCTCATCATTTACAGGTTCTGAGTTAGGAGAGGTTGGAGTTTTCCTTTATCACGCAACCTCGCTATTAGTGTGGGGAAGTCCTCTGTCTCATGATCAAACTGGGTATGATATAAACATGATGCTCTCGTCGATTTGTACAATCACGGGCATAATGCCTTGGCCCTCCACAATTATAACAAATCAGCTATTTCCAACCCCTTCCTGGTCCCATTCCACCTCGACCTCATCCACACACCTGAAATCCAGTGCGTGCCATCCCTGCATTTTGATCGAGGGCTCGCATTTTAGTGTGAACTCTGTAGGTAGGAGTTTGATCCATCATTAGTTCATAACTTCTACAGGTGCACTCATCATGGGCTACTGATCTGCAGAAATTACAAAACAACTGCTGGGACGTCTATGTATACTTCTGTAATATGTGGCAGTTATCTGTAGCATGCTTCCCTCCTATATGAAAAATTGTGCACCATAATGTAGGTGTCATGCTCGGTCCTGCTTGTGCCTCTGGTCTCAATGGCATTGGCCCTCCTCCCGCCAAGTAGTTCGCGAAGACTGGACAATGGTCCTTGTCATGTCCTTGGCCTTTGCACTTTATGCACTATACCTCCTCGCGCACTTCTGGGCGAGTTGTCCTGTCTTGTTTCAAACTCTGCATCTCCAGACATAGGTTTTTCAACTGCGCATGGATCTATTAGACTCCCAGGTTAGGATCTTATATCAGCATCTTGTGCAGTATGATTGCGATCTCCAAAGCTTTGGCTTGAGTGGATAGCTTCTGTTGTGACATCGTGATCCTTAGATGCGGTGTTAGTGATGCTACAAACCATGCACGATGTTGTCCATCTGTCAAGGTCATGTTGGCTTTGCAAATCATACCCTTTAGTCTCTGATCCAACTCCCAGGGGGTCTTGCCTGGAAGCATCGCAATTTCCTTAAACCCGATAATCGACTGTGTCTCCGATTTTGGCCTACTAAATTCCCTGTTTAGCACAACTTGGATATTCGTGTTCCCTGCGTTTGGATTGTCATTGGAATGTTTAATGTACCACGTCAGTGCGTGATCCTACAACACGCTTAATGTACCATGTCAGTGCGCAATCTTACAATGTGCTTACCAACATTACCTTCTTTATATTATCATCCATGACTCCTTGTGCTTCCCATACAACGTTTACCATGAACCAAAATTGGTTCGGATCTTCATTCTCTACTCCTTTGAACACTGACAATTTTATCGTGCTCGCCATATTGAACTGTGGTGGTGGCGGAGGTAGTGTCTGCGGAGATGGGGGTGAAGATGGTGAAACTGGTGGTGGTGTAGGTGGGGGTGGTATGCACGGAAATCATTGCCTTATCAAACTAATCACACTTCTTGGTGAAAATTTCGCGAGCTCTTCCTTGCTTTCTCACCGAGGCGAAATCAAGGGGATAGTTTCTATCTCTGTGCTACCTTCATTTCTATAGATCCTCCCACTTCACATAGCCCCAAACATCAATTTTTTTGCATAACCCACTTTTCACACAGTAGCATTTTAATCCAAGGGCTCAAAGATTTAACATACTTACCTCACGGTCCTTTGAGGAAGCGTCGTTTTGCCTCATTGTAGCTGACTGAAGTATCTACCGTGAACTTGGTGATGAACCCTCCTATAATTCGATCGAGTCAGTGGTCCACAACACGCGGGATCTTATCTCTTGATTTTTCTAATTTGCGCACCAACTTTGGAGTCCACACAATCGGTTTGTCGAGCCTACACTTTCCTTGACTATCTGCTAGCTTCGTGGTCCACTCATACAACTCAGAGGGAAAGGATGCAAAACAATTTCGTGGATTTCCATATATAAGTAGCACTCTAACCACTATTCTTTTGATACATGCGGATTCCTATTTTCTTGCACCGTGAACTCGTAAATCTTTCTGTCCAGGCACTCTTCAATTTCTTTCTTTGTCAAATTATAGTGACACGACATCAGACATATTTTATGCAGATCCCAGTCCCGGAAACAAAACCATTTGTTGGCTTATTGGGGCCTGACCTAGGTTCAGAGCTGATTTAGCCAAACAAATCCCAGTACTACTGGCCCTTTCGGCAATAGTCCGCGGGGTGCAGACTAAGGTCTCACACGTAGTAGTATGGGAGGGTGCTAGAACCAGGTTTTCGCACCCTGGAGATGTCTGATGAGTTCAAGCAGTCCACGGTTCGACCCTGCGTGCACGTTGCTACACGCAATTTCCCTTACCTCGCAGCCTGAGATGTTGCCTTCCCGTAGCCCTACTCGGGGGCCGAATGCTGTTATTACCCAAGTTTTTTGTTTCTCATCCTCTGAGCAACTAATCTATCTCTTCCTCCCTATCATGCCATGCTTCTGAAGTGATGTCCTCTTCTCGGTCATGAAACCATGCTTTTCCCTCTACTTCTTCCCACTGCCCGTGCTCCTTTTCTTGTAGCAGTTTTGTTAGCGCCTCAACCTCATCCTGCAGCTTGTCCTCTCTTTGTTGTTCATCAGATGTTTCCTTGTCTTTTCTTCTTCCTGTGATTGTTTGGCTGCTTTTTCCTCCAATTTCTCTGTCTCTCTTAGCTTAGCCCGAGTTTCCTGTAGAGAATTCGTAGCATCATGTAGAACTATCTTAGCTTCCTGTAGAACTGTCTTTGAGTACATCATCTTAATTCTCTCTCTCTAGGTGAAGGCTTTTGGCTTCCTCATTCATAGATGATGGATCTCTTTGAAGGAGACTCCTCCTTTTGTTTAGCTGTTGTGTCCTTAATGACAATTGGCTCCTTTGACTGTGGCTGGGGTCTGCCTGCTTTTATCCTCGTGCTCCTTCTTGCCTTAAAATACATGGAGGGCTTTCTTTTTGGCTTCCCTTTTTACTGTGGTGATGTGGTTAAGGTAGCCAGAATAGCTGCTACCTCACTAGCCAAAATCTTGGGTGATTTCTCCTTTTGTTGCTCTATTTCCATACTTCCTGTAGAAATTCCTGTGTGGACTGTTTTCAGGCTTCCTATAGAAACTGTTTTCGGACTTCCTATAGAAACTGTTTTCAAACTTCCTATAGAAACTGTTTCGGCCTGTTTGGCTGGATGTGGCTTTCCTTTTAATTCCTGTTTGGTTGCCTTGGTTGTGCCATCCTTTGTTTGGACTTTTTCAGTCCTCTCTGCTCTCTTCTGTAGTCGTTTCTCCCTGGGTGTTTGTGCCATTGTTCCTCCCACAGTTTTAGGCTAAGCAATTTGTCCCATTTCTCCTTTTCCTCTCTGCTCTTGCCGTGCCCGAGTGTCTTGAGTTTCTTCATCATTGGTTTTCTCACTTTTTTCAATTTGTTCCTTTCTTCCTCACTGCTGGATAGGGTGATATTTTTAACCAAAACTCTGATATTGTCATCCCGAGACATGTTTCGGAAGATTTCCCATGATATAGGGACAATGTAGGTGTAGGGCGTCTTCTACTAATAATTTGATGAGCCCATGATGGACCAATTGGTCTGGAATCCCTTCATTCATTTTTGTGGCACATTCACTTAATGACTGCAGAAGAAAATAGGGAATGCTTAACTTCTTTTTTGGAGGTGAATCAATTCCATGTCTAAGTTCACACAGCGACCTAAAATGATAACCATGGATAATGCTGAATTATGAATCCCCCTGGCATGGTGATAGTGTTCCCTTTTTCTTATGCTTTGGTCAGAAAAGAAAATTTTGTTTATGGTTTCCATCTGGACTCAAGGAAGAATTCCTCGGCTGTTTGATATCAATGAACAACAATTCCTTGGTTTCAAGACTTTTGCTGCACAAATACTCGGTTGTCCGTGTATAAAAGGAAGAATTAGTTTTCCATAGACAGGGCACAGAGCTCAATTTTCATCCCCAACACACATACAACCATGTAAATTTGAATTCTTCATGCACAGGTTAGCCCTCACAGTGCTTTAAATTTTCTATAAGAGAATTTTTTTTACCAGGAACCGTGGAGGATGACACAAAACCGACTGAGAAATTCTGTGCTACACATAGGCAACTGCTATTTTTGATTCACAGGCAGACTTGTCTCATACTCTCTTATTCAAAATAGTTTAATTCACCACCTTTCGATTGTATCATGCATGGAAGAGTTTTTTTTCGAGCCTACCTCTTTCATAACTCCAAACTCAATGAAGAAAAGTCTAGGGTTCTCTGCTTCGGAAGGATATGTCGTACTTCCTGTAGAAGACCCCCACAGTTCCAGTAGAATGCCACTGCACCTCTGAGCGAGCCCGATACACAACAAAATCTTGTAGATAGGTAGAAAAACCAGTGGAGGACGACTAGTTAATCATTTTGTGGAAGCGGAGGATGCATACTTCAGTTGAGGATGTTGCAAGTGCCAATGAACAATAGGTGGTGTTTCAGCCGAGCATTTTTAATTGTGGCATGATTCATGGTGAGGGAGTGAAGTGGCCAGGGGTACGTGGCCACATGCAGACTGCAGTGCTATTTATGAACTGCATGTTATCTTCTTGATTAGTTACACTGTAGTTCAAACGGCCAACACTCCCTGTTTTTTTTAATTTTCACGTGAGTCGACTGTCCACGTATACTGCATGATTTCCAGCTGAGTGCTAGAGAAGGCACTGTTGCGTTAACTTTTCTAGCTTCCTGGTTTAATCCCACCATTTCATTCGTTTAAGCAATTTCAAATCATATTGATGTAGATAGAGGAACTGGTTTAGACACATACCTGTAAGTCGACGTGCTGCTGCGTCCTTTTCGCTGCTGCATGCTCATATTCCATTGCTGCCTATCTGGATCCTTTATGCTACAAGCTTTTTGTTGTCTGATGTGTGGTTATTTTCCTTGTGCAGGTATCCTCTGGCCGGATCTACGCTGTAGGAGCCTGCTTCAACGTTCAAATTTTCATCCTCACGTTGTTGACGCTGAATTTTCACAAGACAGAAACTTGTTTTCTCCATTGCTCCCGAACGATAGATCGGATCGATATGAAACTTTTTGAGCATGTTTCTATCATCATTATGCACCTCCCAGAGAAAAATGGTGGTCAATGGATGCACAGATTTCGAGAAAAAAATAAAATGGTTGAAGATTACAAAGGTCAATTTCTCGGAAACCGTGCATCAGAATCAGCTGAAACTGCTTGGGTAGGTTACTATCACCCATATGCATCTCCCCATGAAATAGGTTTTGAAAAAGATGCATGGTTATGGAGAAAATGCAAAAATGGCTGAAGGTGATGGAGGCTGATTTCTTGGAAATCGTGCACCAGAATTGGCTGAAACTGCTCAGGCATGTTGCCATCATCCCTGTAAAACGGTTTTGTAAATGGATGCACGGTTTTCACGTGAGGGTAAAAGAAATTTCTGCACTATGTATTTTTTCTTCCAAGCGTTCTGCAGTTTTTTGCATGGTAAGAAAAAATGAGCTTGGGCTGTGATGCAGGCATGGAAATGACAGAGGAGGAGTTTGAAGAAGGTAGGAGGACTTATGAACCCTTTAGGAAGCTATCATGTTCGTCAAACTACCTTTTTGAAATCCATTTCTAACTTCCTTTAATTTCTATAGGAACTTCCTGTAGAATACACAGTTTTTAGGAAATAAGCACAATGAGATGGAAAAAATAATGGAGAAGGGAGAGGCATGGAAACAGGGGTGGCTGCAGGCCTAACAAATAGATTCCAACCTTCAGATTCCTCTACAAAATTGATTTTGGCTCGCCCGAAGGTTCTACAGGATGTTTCCTGTAGAAATACAGAACTTCCTACAGAAAGCCTAAAACTTCCTGTAGAAGGTGGAATCTCGACCTGAATGTGATCAAATCCTAGGAAATGTGTGTGGCCATGAGGGAGTGTCTGTAGGGATGTCCTGTAGCTTGGTATAGACCCCTATCCTTATTTTGCGCAACCCTCCTTACGTGAAATGTATTCCCTGCAACCTGCAATTATTTTACAAAGATTAGGCCTGTTTTCTTTTTGCTTTTTTCTTTCTTTTTTTTTTCCTTTTTTTTTGAAAACAACTAGGGCATCTCATGGAGGTTTTCACCCTAATTGCCTGCCCTAGGCGCCTCCAAGGGAGGTTTTCACCCAGGGATCTTATTCTCTTTTCTTTTCTCTTTTTCCCAACCCATTGACCGCCTCATGGAGGTTTTCAACCAATGAGCCAACCTAAGGCGCCTCCAAGGAGGTTTTCACCTTCGATTTTTATTTTCTTCTCATTTTCATTTTTTCTCTTATTTTTTACCCTACCCTACTTGAAAAACAAAATCATTTTCAAGTATAAGAATACTTCCAATGGAGCCATGTGCACATCGAGATTAGAGACAAAGTGATGTGGAGGCTTGAAATGCATGCTTTGACCAATATCCGGATTTTAGAGACCAAATGATTTGACTTTGAAGGGATTAAGCATAGCTGAGGAAGAGAGTACTGCTGCAACTTAGTGACCGTCTGGAACCATATCTCAATATAGCTCTGATATCCTTGGTCCTTTTCCTGATCTGGATCATTCTTCATGTCACCTTCTGCCATGACCTTCTCATCTTCCTCTTTTTGCTGATTTTTCTCTTGAGTACATGGAGGATTTGATGGTAACCATGAGGGAACTCTCTCGATCTCTGCTTCTGATGTCTTCTCTTCATCAAGTGCAGCCCATGGTTTTTTGATCTCCTCTTTTGAACTTTCTTTAGTTGGATGCGGTCCTTCAATGTTGTCAATATAATCTCTTTCTTGTAATACTCTTCCTAAGCTATGATGAATATCATTGAGCTCAAAAAAAGTTGTTTGGAAATGTTGTGCCTCAGCATTGCAATCAGGTTGAGCTACTCCAATGGGCAGGTTTGGAAATGGTGGTATGGGTAGTTGAGTGGGGGTGTATATTTGAGATGGATGTGGATGGGGTTGTGGATTGGCAGGTGGTGGAGGAAAAGGAGTGGGAGGAGAGTTGTACTGGGGCCTCCACCCCTGATGAGGTGCATTCCACTGAGGCTGTGGCTGAGCATAAGAGTGAAACGAATGAGAAACTGGAGAAGCATGGTATTGAGGAGGATACGACCAAGGAGGGGGTGTGAACCAGGAAGGATGAGCAGGGGGACCCCAAGAAGGCATGGAAGTGGCTTGATAAGGGTCATAATAGGTCTGGGACATCTCTTGCTTTCCCTCCTGGTAGGTTCTGGGTCCATGTGACCTCCTTTGGTTCATGAAATAGAGTGGTTTAGTGACTCCTTTGGCCCTTTGATATGCAGCTTTAAGTCGAGGCAAGGAAGGGCACTGATTCGTAGGATGGTATTCTTCATAGACAAAAAACACTTCTATGGTGTGCAATGGACATTCATTCCTAGGATGCTTTCTAGTGCACCAGGGACAAAAGATGGCCAAAGCCCTCTTAGCTTCCTCTTGCTTCTTTTGGATCTACAAGGTATCCAGTTGCATGGTAAGAAAATGCCTCACCTTGCTCTTGAAATATTCCATCTGATTTGAAGACTCGTTTTGGATAAGGTACTGCTCCCAACATTTCTTTTTGCATCCATTTGCTTCAGAGGAATGTTTTCTTCTTCTTCTTCCCTTGAGGTTCTTCAAATGTCTTGCTGTCCACCTAAGGGTTCTTTAATCACAGCCATCGAAGAAGAGAGAAGGTTGGTTGTGTGAAGCAGTGGGGGTGTTGTGCAATCATTTTTCTGAATTATCTCTATTCCTACAAGGCATGAAAATAAATATTTTTTTCTTTCTTTCTTCTTTCTCTTTTATTTATTTATTTATTTATTTATTTTTTTCTGCTACTTGTACTTGCAAAAATAAAATAGATAGAACTGCAACTAACTAAAATCTATCTTTCTGAAATGAAAATGCGGAATTGAAATGAAATCAAGAAAGGACTAATCTATTTTGCTGAAATGAAATTGCAGGAATGAAATGTTAATCTACGCTTGCAGAATTGAAATGCTAATCTACGCATGCAGAATTGAAATTGCAGAATTGAAATCTAATCTATGAAAGCAGGAAATGTCTACTCTACTTTTGTGAAAATGAAATTGCAAAATGGAAATGAAATAAACTACTTAGTAGAAGGTTGTAGTAGAAAATAGAAGAATAGCATTGACCACCAATACTCTGACGCTTCCCCAGCAATGGCGCCAAAAATAGGGTGGGCCCTAGTATTGTAGCAATAATGCTACAACTCCTGGGACTCCCTTAATTTTTATCAACCAGCAGTTTGTAACAAACTTGGAAGCAACGGTGCTGTATGCACAAGTACTAGCTCTTGCTGCAACTGTCACTTGGTCAGCTGGCACAAGTTCACAGGGACTTAAGCCAACTTCTATGAGCTCTGAGAAGAAGCTTTTTAACTGATAGATGAAAGCTAACTCAAAGGAAGCTAATCTACTTGCGGAAAGAAACTGAAAAGTTGAAAGGAAATGCAAACCCTAGCAAACCTTAATTTTACTAGCTAGCCCTACTGATGCGAAAAAGAGGATGCAAGCTATTGAAAGAGATGCCATTGACTTCTAATAAGGTAAAATGCATGTGTCTAAGTTATCACTATCTGAAGAAAACATCTTTTTGCATTGTTGAATAAGTTGTCAGAATTATCATGCATGTGCTTTCATTGTTTTTTACTGTGTAGAGGTGGATCGATGAGAGAAAATGCTTGCAAGAGGTTGGGAAGGTTTGGAGAGGCCTAAGGTGTCCCTAGCACCATTCTAGAGAGTTTCACAGAGTTTGGCTATCAGGAAACCACTTTTGTGAGCTTCTACAAGAAGTTTGCAGGGGTTCTACAGGATGTTCTGGAATTTCTACAGGATGTCTGTAATTTTCTATAGGATGTTCATAAATGGGATTTTGGAGGATGGATGGAGGGAGAAAGATGAAGGAGTGGGTATGGAGGTGAGATAATGGTGTGAGGAGGTCCAGGCCTTGAGGGATGGAGCTGAAGAGTGGAGAGGATGGTTGGATTTGTTTAAGGCGGAGTGGAGCAATGCTGCACAAAAATATGGGAATTAGGGTAAAGTGAGCAAATGGCAAATGTGAGGAAAGAATCTGGGTTGGAGGATGGAGCAGATGGGATTGATGGAGTACAGGTGGATGGAGAGGTATTATAGGCGCTCTGCAAGTTATTTTTTCGAATTTGACAAATGAAGACTTGGAAAATCAAGAACCTAATTATTTTGACCTAATCTGACCTAGATAACAGCAAAGGAAATGAACAGAAGTCTATTTGCAGTGAAATCATATGAAGTAACTATGCAACTGAGCAATCATGAACCTAAGCCTACAACCACAACTGATATCAACTTCGGCAAATGAAAATCTAACACTAATAATTGCATGGTGGAGCAAAGACAGTGTTTTTGGTGGCAGCAAGGTCACCTTTGTCCCAGCTCATGATCCCACTGAGGGAGAGGTGAGATCAGAGGTTCTTGATGGCCTTTTTCTAAATATATTCTCTGTTATTAACCTATCAAATCAATCTGAACATAAAAAGCCTTTTTAATCATCAAACACAATCTAAATAACAAAACAAAATTTAAATCTAAATAGAAGATTTTATTCTAAGAATGCAACAAAAACACATAAAGGTAAACAAAGGAGGTACTGGCACTTGAGATGGGCCCAACCCCAAGAGCTACAGCCTCCTAAGAGAGATTAGAGATGGTGCAAAGCTGGATTCATCTTTATTGATCAAAAGAATAGTTACATTCCAAAAACTATCCACAAGGAAAACTTGAAAATGTGCTGAAATGCAGAGCTA